>KZ807336.1:206621-223987 GCA_000696205.2 Oncopeltus fasciatus | reverse complement strand
AAAATCTATTATTATTTTTTTTCAATATTAAATTTTATTATAAGTATATAAGAATTATCATTTATGTTCTAACTTCCGTGTCAGATGTTGTTATATAATTTTTCTTAAATATGAACACAATCTCAAATTCTCCGTTCATTCTCCAGTGGAATATTAATGGAATTTTACTGCATAAGCCAGACCTAGAATGTATTATTAAAGATACAAATGCTTCTATCATTTGCATACAGGAATCACATCTCAAGCCCACAAATAATTTTCGTCTAAGAAATTATAAAATTTTCAGAAATGACTATACTCTTGGCCACCGTGCATGTGGGGGGGTATGTATAATTGTTCAAGATAATTTACCAGTTTTACCACTTTCCATAGTCTCAGACCTTCAAATTATAGCTATTAAAGTTTTTAGCCCTTTCAATTTTACTTTGTGTAATATTTACCTTCCCCCAGGAAAACCTTTCAGTATTGATGACCTCAGAAATATGTACAAACAATTTTCCGGACCTGTTGTACTTGTTGGGGATTTTAATTCACATTCGAGCTGGTGGAGTAGTATTAATTCTGACTTCAGAGGAAAAGTGGTAGAACAATTTATAAATGAAAATAATTTAGTAATTTTAAATGATTTGTCTCCCACTTACATCTGCACCCGAACTGGAAATTTTTCTTCCATAGATCTAAGCCTCGTATCATCTAATATTGCACCGAAATTTACATGGCAAGTCCTGGACGACTCTTATGGAAGCGACCACCTTCCTATAATATTAAACTGCTTGCAGAAAAATGTCAATATTACAAAACTAGAAAGGTGGAAATTAAATGAAGCAGACTGGTTAAAATTTGAAAAGCTAGCCCAAATTACAAAAATTGATTTAAATACTAATATAAATATAATTATTGAGCAATGTAACAACATAATTCTTAAAGCCGCTTCCAAATCTATTCCTAAAACCAAGTCAAAAACAAAAAAATTAAGTGTCCCTTGGTGGAATGATAAATGTGACCTTGCAATAAAGAAAAGAAAAAATGCACTTAAAAAATTTAAATCCCATCCTTCCACAGAAAATTTAGAGGAGTTTAAGAAAACTAGAAAGCATGCCAGATTCATTGTAAAAATAGCAAAAAAGGATTCATGGCAAAATTTCATTACTAAAATTAACGTCAATACCACTTCTAAAGAAATATGGAATATTGTACGAAGAATTATGGGTTATAAATCCTCATCTATGCCACCTATTATTCAAAACGATAATAACATATTAACTGAACCTGTAGAAATAGTCAATTTTTTTGCTAAATATTTTCATAATAATTCCTCCAGTTCCAATTACACCCCAGAGTTCTTAACACTTAAAGAAAATATTGAAAACACACCACTAAACATTTCTCCTAACTCTTTGAGTCTATTTAACGTCCCCTTCACCTTTCGTGAATTTGAAATAGCTCTCAAATCTAGGAAAGACACCAGTCCTGGACCCGACAACATATGTATCTCAATGTACAAACATTTAAGTCCTATTAATAAAAGTTTTTTATTAACAATTTTAAATCAAATCTATAAATCTGGCACGCTTCCAGATCTATGGCGAAAAGCTATTACTATACCCGTTCCAAAAAGAGATAAACCTGCTCACAAAGTAAATAGTTATAGACCTATTTCTCTGACTTGCTCACTCTGTAAGCTACTTGAAAAGTTAGTATTAAACCGCCTAGAATGGTACCTTGAAAAAGAAGGTATAATTGATGAATGGCAGAGTGGATTCCGTAAAAATCGTAGCACACGGGATAATCTTGTAGCCATCGAAACTGCAGTGATTAAGGCATTTAGCGAAAAAAAGAAAGTACTGGCAGTTTTACTTGATATCGAATGTGCATTCGATAGAGTGTGGAGAAGAGCAATTTTAAATACTCTACTTGAATGTGGAATTGATGGTAACATGCTTACATTCTTTGAAAATTTCCTTAAATCAAGAACTTTCCAGGTTAGGATTGGTTCTGCACTTTCAGATGAGTTTATACAGGAAAATGGTGTGATTCAGGGAGGCGTCTCAAGCGCAAAATTATTTATATTAGCCCTACATGGTTTAAGAAGAGAAATTCCAAGAGAGGTAAAAATCATGTTGTTTGCTGATGATCTAATGATTTATTCCGAAGGTCGGAATTTAGAAGACCTTTACAATTGCATCCAGAGCGCATTAAATAAAATTAATTGTTGGATGAAAAATCATGGTTTCAAAATATCTCCTCAGAAATCTAAAAGCATTCTTTTCAGTAAACGAATACCCAACAATATAAGTAACTTAAGATTGGAAGGAACAATTTTAGAATCAGCTGACACATTAAAATATTTAGGTTTAACTCTAGATAGACACCTCACTTGGTTACCTCATGTCAAAATATTTGTCAATTCAATTTTTCTTCTTTCTTTTCCTTCATGTGTACCTTACAGCTCACTCTCTATCAGATGAAGAGCAAATTCAATTCTTTACATTTACTACCAGAGGTTAAGGATTAGGTTCCGATAAATTTTCCTTTTTCTTTTATAAATTGTGTTCCACTGAAAATCAAAATCTTAAATTTTTGTACTGTATTAATTTCACTGAAACTTTTTTCTCTTCATGACTTTTCATCAACTTTCTGTCCTAGGCAACTTTTTATTTTTTCTTGTTGAATTTCATTATTTTGTAATGCCTAAATTAGCAGTAAAACATTTATTATGATTATTTATACTTATAATTTAAAATCTTAAAAAAGATTCTATCTCTAGATTAAAAACTTGACAGAAGCCTCATTTCAAAAATTAAAAACAGCTTTTAACAGTGATTATGATTTAGTAGACCTGAGAAAAGGAATAACGAAAGAAAAAATTTAATTATTAAAAATTAATAATTTGTATTTCAAAATAAACAACCAATTAATGCTTAAAAATTCTCACAGTACTTCTACATTAAATATTAAATGAAATCTATCTTTGTTTCTCTGCCTAAAATAGATATTCCTAAACTTAATGAAATTAGTCATAAATGAAAAATTAATTGGCCCCAGATCTTCTAAATGTTTATTCTTACTTAAATTCCATAAGCCGACCAAATAATTCTCTCTACAAGTTCAAAAATTTAAACATCTATTAATTTTTTTCTACTGGTCCATTTTTTATTATTAATAATTTAGAGTTGTGAAACATCCTACCAATCTTTATAAATAAAGTTATAAATAAAAGATTTGAGAATCGCTGCCTTATTGTGGTGACCCACAGCTTAGAAATTTTGAGTCTGACTGTACTTAAAAGAAAAAATATCACAGAAATTTTGTAGACCATATTCCCACTCTGTCCGTGGCAGTGTTAATATCGTACTCCTGAAGATTTATCTTTTTATATGTGAAAAATAATATTTTATCTAAACACATCAGATCTTTAGTTTTATAATATTATCAGTATTCAGAGTAATCAGGTACCTACTGCTTGATGATTGTCCTAACAAGTAATTAATCAAGAGATGGTAACCTTAGCCCATAGTCTTATAGATAAGCCTATTTTGCTTTTCTACAAGAGAACATTTCCTATACCAATGAACTAGCCACCAAATACCAATTCTGGATAGCCAGTTGTTTCATGGGAACTCACCAGTAATCTTCTGGGTTATTACAAACAGAGGCACAGAAAAAAGAAAACCAACTGTGCACAATGAACATTAGGAACCTGGACCTTTGACTCAGGAATCCAAAACCTTAACCACCAGACCACCTTGACCCCATACATATATATATATNATATATATATATATATATATATATATATATATATATATATATATATATATACACATGTGTGTGTGTATGAAATAATTAGGAACAGGAGGGAGAAAGAGTGTAGCGAACACAAAAAGAAAATTTTACACATTGTAAGTTTTTGTGTACACTACTCTACTTCCTCCCTCCTGTTCTTATTTATTATATACATCAAAGCCACAAGTTTTTCATATTATATATATATATGTATACGGGGGCGGCCTGTGGTGAGGGGCTAGTGTGCATGATTCACATCACAGTGGTTTCATATCCTGGTTCCCCAGTCCTTTTCCTGAACTATTAGTTACAAAGTTCCCTACTAGGTTTTACTATAAGTCTTAGGGAGATCTGACAACCCTGATTTATATGATTGACAGTCTAAATGGGGCAAGGTTAGAGGGGGTTTAGGGCAGGAGTGATCACCCTACTCCTGGAAAACTACCTGATCATGTATCCAAGTATGTGCATAAGGCAGATATAGATCTCTAAGGTCTGGCCAAGCTAACATAAATACCACCAAATGTGGCGACAACAGATCCCTTGGGTCTATAAAGTCAACAAAAAATAAATAAAATAAAATAAAAGCCTAAAATTAAGAAATTGAGTTAGACTAAACAATTACACAATAACTGTCAAATAAAATATGAGTAAATTACTATGTTTTTAATCTTGAATTAAAATTTTGATTTCCTCATTCATTAAAATCTTTGTTTCTCATTCCTCTAGAATTGAGGATATTCAGAAGGTGTAATATCACTTTTTATAAATAAATAAAGATGAAATATTAAGTTCAAATTTTATAATGAAAACCCCAGAACCTAAATTAACAAAACTTAAAAGATTTAATAATAAAAAGGTTATTGCATTTAATGTACTTGTCAGTTTTTTTATACATAGAAGTTTTTCTTTTACATATGGCTTTGTAGACCTGAGGAATCTTTAGCAGTTTAATATGTGTGATTGGCCAGACTTCAGAAATTTATACCTGCCTTACATACCCTTAAAAATGTGGTCAACACAAAATGTATTGACCAACATAATCTCAATAGCTACATACTTCAGAATTTTTTAAAAAGAGCAAAGGTAAAATAAGTAAAATAAGTTTTAAAAATAAATAATGTTCCCATGAGCTAAGTGGATAATATAAAGTTTTTAAGATTGTGAGTTAAAATNACTTTTTCAAATTCCTTTTCAAAATTTTTAGAAATTTAGTCTTTTTACATAATGCAGCATTACAAGTTTGGAAAATATCAGCCAGTTTTTCTTACACATGTGCACTTGGGTGTGGTCTCAAGTAAAATATGAGTAATTCTTATATTTCAATAAAACAATAAGATAAACAGAAATGGCAGCTGGTGTTATAATAGCAATAAATAAAGGCTCATGAAAATTCTTAACTCTTAAACAAAAATGAATTTAACTGTTCCACTTTAAAATTAAAAGATAATGAAGCCATACGCTAAATTTAATTGTAAGGAGAACTTTTAAGGTCTCTACACCATCCATTGACAAAACAGAGGCGCCATCATTAGAAGACCGCTAGACTCCATCCTGCAACTCGAAGATCTGTTCGAGGGGGTGCTGTTGCAGCGCGGTAAACATCTGAGCAAGTCTACCCCCCAACCGTTCTGCTTAGAATTTCAGTTCTTCTTCTGTTGAGATCAACAAGTTGCTATACCCATAGCAACCATCCAATCCATAAATATGGACGAGTAAAAGACCAAAGACCGACTGGGTGAAGATGGAGTTAAAGAAGATGAATGGTGGTTTCCTCACAAACTTATGTGCTCTACTAAAATTGAACCCACTTAACCAAGAAACCAAAGTGTTCTCAGAAACAATTCAACATTCATATCTACATCCTAATCAAATATTCACCATATCAATTCAACTTGTGTAGTCAAATTCAATAACAATTCAAAACTAACTAACCTCAATATACATTTTTGGCTCACAGACCATTTCAAAACTCTGATCATACATTTAATTATATTAAAATTATTTCATTTTCTTATCAATAAAGTTATTTTTTTACTTTTCCTTATTATAACTCTAAATTTCTTGTTACCTAGTCCACAGAACTAGAAACAGAATTTCAAAAGTGTTAGGGCCATTTCAAAGAGAAATTGATGGTTTTAACACAAACAATAATAGTTTTAGTACTTCTAAAGATATTGGACATTTTATAACTAGTCTTGGGGCAACTACAGAGTGAATTGAGAAGGCTGGATTAAGAATGAGGGAAGGCCCTTTTATAAACTACAAAAAATAAAGAACCTGAAATAGAACCTTCAGGGACTCCAAATTATATCTTGTCAGTTTGGGAGGATTATATTATTGGACATGTAATCAGTTTATACTTTTTGTTCCTAATGTCCAAAATAAGACACGTGAGCTATAAAGTTTAATCTATCATTCCATAATCTTGTCTCTCTAATAATAACAAATTGTCAATTAGATTAAAAGCCTTAGTTAGATCTGCTTACATTCCAACCACCTTTGTTATCATTTAAAGAATATATATTTTCTAAAAAAGAATATATTATAGAAGAGGTCATAGCATCCTCTCTAAAACTATATTCTTCTGATATATAAAATGTTAAGCCTATGGAAAATTATTTTTTCAAAGATTTTTGACACTAAAAGTAAGAGTATATCAAGAGATGATTTTTGTAACACAGTTTATCCCCTATTTAAATACTACCTTTTTAATCATTTATAAACACCTCCTATATTATTAATTATCTCAAAATCCCTGTTTTAAGTTACCTGTTAGATGTATCCTGTCTTTTTTATAGTTTATAATTGTTATAAACTTTTTTAATTGCTTTCCACCACTAAAGAAGAAATAATTTGTTACAAAGGCACTAGGTATGATAAAATTATGTTTTGTTCGTTTACAAGTAGAATTTATTCAGCAAAAAATATAAAATAAATGCATTTACCTCCAGGCACCTGATGTTTCCTATGAGGTATTTGTTGGGGTGACATTGAGTTGTTTGTTTTACACTTGGATTTCTTTTTGTTCAAAAGCAGCCTTAATCTCTCTCTCATTTCTTGGTAATTTCTGCTCATAGGTGCAGTCGTAGGCTAGAAAAAAATATACTATCATAATTAAACTGAAAAGAGGAGATTACATACATATGAGAATGCATACACACAATAAAGCTCCATAGGATAAAAAATGGATTTTTGGTTTAAGACTAGAAATAAGGTTTCTGTTAACTAGCCTAATGATAGAGAGAGCATGTATGAGCTCTTAAACACATCTTGTAAAACTTATAAGAGATCTATTAGATATTTATTAATGTGTATCTTATAAAAAATCAATTAGTTAGCAATAATATGCTAAAAAGAATAATAATACTGTATACATACTATAATTACTAAAAATAAACAGAACATACTATAAAATAAACAGTACAATAATCTACATCTTAAAAGAGTAGGGTATACTATGAAAAGAAGGAAGAGGCACCTTGTTATAATTCAAAATTTATTAATCATTAACATTTTCCAATATTAAAGCATAGCTCAAAAAGTATGCTATACTATTATTACTGTTACAAATAATAAGTCTATTCTAAATCCATTTGCATCATTTAAGGAGTGCTTGATAATGGGTTTCCTATGCCATAACACTCAGTATGTTCACTGACATATGTTTAACAGATTTTATCAGTGCATCTAGGCTTGATGATGGCCATTGTTCATACGTTCTCAGACCTATCTCAATCTTTTTAACAAATGCATCTCAATTTTACCTGACAAGTACATTTTTCAGTTCCATTCTACCTATCTCAGATCAATATGTTTGAAATAACTTAAAATAGTATAAAATAAACAAATATTTTTTAACAAGGTATGAAACAAGTATTTTTAGAGAGCATAGGTAGTCAATTTGTTATGGCATGGACCAAATCAGAGTAAAAATCCTCAATACACTATTCAAATAGTCATCATTGCCAAGGAATAATTTATAGTTGATATTTGATTCAATCATAGATATTTGCACTATTTTAGTTACTAATAAACATTAAACCTTGCAAAAGTTATCCATGGTTCATTACATGATGTATATAACACATTTAAGTTCATAAGGTTAAGTATAAAGAATAGAAATGTTATACAAGTCAAATGTGTGTCAGACTTGTGTAGCATTCTGTAGAAAATATTCTGAGGGCAGTATTTGCAGGTTTTGAGTTTGTCATTTTTATGGGTCTTGATTTTATTTGCAATAAAAAAGGTTTTTGTTAGATGTTTTTTTGTTGGGTTTCGGTCAAGGTAGATCCAAAAAATACATATTTTAAAAATGTGTATTTTAAAAAAAATTATCTGTTAACATTTCGGCTTACGATGTAAGCCATCTTCAACGTCTCCTCTCGCCTTCATGATAGCCCTGAAGATGGCTAACAATGTAAGCCAAAACGTTGGCAGATAATTTTTAAAAAATACACATTTTGAAAATTAGTATTTTTTGGATCTTCCTTGACTGAGCACCATCATAAAAACATCTAATAATAATATCTACAGTCAAAAAAACTTTCCATTTGAATAAGGTTTTTGGTTTGACCAAAATATTTGTCAGTGTAACAAAGGATTTTATATGCAAAACTATTGTGAAGAACAAAGATATCTTTAAGGCAGGTGTACATATATTTAAGTTTATTATTTGTGGGAAAAACAAGTTTAGTACTAGGGAAAGTACTTGTAAGAGATTTTTAAATTTTATCAGATAGGTTTCGTACATAGGAGAGGGGGGGATTAGAAGTCAATAGTCATAGTTTAAGGAAATGAAACAGAAGAAAATTGTTTTGAGGTTTTTAATAGTATGAATTTTTTCCTTTAGAAAGGAAACTGTCAGTCACTCGTGTGTGCCAGAGTGTAAGAGGCAGTGAATAAAATTCTTGGCATGTTAATTTTTTTATTATGTGGATTAGATAATAAAAAAATTTAATTAATTAATAATTAAAATTTTAAAAATGTGAATTAGATGATTTAAAGTAGGGGAAGCGGCATGACTAAGTCTTTTTAGTACAACTGTTGGTGGAGAAAGAGCAAATAGGGTGACAGATAAGTAGGATATCAAGGAGGGGAAGTTGGTATTCAGATTCTTTTTCAGTGGTAAATTTAAGGCCTGGTTGTCTGGTTGTTAAGGTACTGGACCCCTGAGCCAAAGGTCTAAGGTTCACAGTGCACATTTGTTTTTTGTTTTTCCTGTACCTCTGTTTGTAATGTTCCACAGGATTCCTGGTTGGGTACTAGGGAACACCCAGCCTTGATTGGGAACCATTTTTCAATGAAAGGGAAAAAAATCAGGTGAACAGAGCATTGTGCTAACCACATGCCTTCTGTAGTATACCATGGAATAAAAATAAATGCATCCTTAACATGTGTCTCCCACCCCTCCCCCAGGCATAAATGGCCTGTTGTGAGACTGATTTTTTTTTTTTTTTTTAATCAAGGCAGAGGGAGATATGAATAGAATGTAGCTAGGATTTGGATTGGATTTCATCCCCATGCTAAGCAGTGAGTAACCTCACAGATTGATGATTCTACTTCCTGAGCTATTGGGAGTAATGTCACTCTATCCTTCTCTCACATGATTTTAATCTATACTGAGATTTTGTTCTTTTTTAATATAGTTATTTTTCTCTGCATAATTTAATGCTTAAGTTTCTCATTTAATTAGTAGCAAATTTCTTGGGGTTCAGTGAAGGTGGCATCAACCTTGACCGAACCCAACGAATAATTCTTTACTAATAATATCTACAGTCAAAAACTCTCAGTTTCTCATTTAAGTTTCTTTAGTCTTCATTATTTTTCAATAATTCATGAACTTTGCTATCTACAGGCTAATCAAGTTAGGCGAAAGAATTTTTAAAAATATTACTTCCCTCTTCATTTATTACTTAGCCCTTCTCTAAGTAGAGTTCAAGTAAATGGATTAGTTTTTNTTTTTCAGTCATCCTATTTCTTACATTTTCTATATTCAACATTTTTACACCCAATTTTTCTATATTAAGTAAACTTTCTACCAGAGAGACAATTTATTCAATTTTCTTTTTTCTTTTCTGTTTTACAATTGGATTTTAATCTGAACTCAAATTCTTTTGTCTTAATCTTTATCTTAGTTCCCATGAACTTTCATGCTTATGTGACCATTCATCAATTATCAGTCCTTACATGATCATCTTGTTTTTTCTTGTCCAATCTTTGTTTGAGAGCCTAACTAACAGCAAAAAAAAAAAAAAAAAAAAAAAAAAAAAAAAAACTAATTGTCTTTACCTATAAACGTTAAAATTCAGCCTCATTCAAAATTTTCAACAGTACTTGGATTAAGATGACCTGCCAGAAAAACTAATTTAATTTTTTATCCAGGAAAAATTTTAAATTTATTTTGAAATAAGCAACTAATTAATGTTATAAAATCTTCCATCACTCCTAATCTAAATGTATCAACTTCAAGCAATTAATGTAACCAATATTTAGTTGTTTTTTTTTTGTTTTTTTTTACTTAAATACATTTATAAATAAAATGATAAATCCCTGGAGCTCACAACTTTTCATTTTCCCTTTACCTCTCCAATCCATTCAAACAATTCTCTCTCAGAAGTTAAAAAAGTTCCAATAAATGTTAATCTTCTTATATACAGATCTATAAAAGGTTAGTAATAAAAGGAAGCTGTGTGAATCTAATTATTCAAAACTTAATTGGTCTGAAACTTTTAAAGAAAATATAAAAGAAACCACACCTTATTACTGTGACTCATTGTCTAGGAATGTTGAATCTTCACATACTTGAAAGTTATAGCCTCTGTAATGAAGATTTAGTTGATCGGTTATATTTTGAAGTCTTGAGAAACAATTAATAAGACTAATTCTTTTGAATCTATTATAAGTTCTATGCTACTTTCTAAACTTGAATGTTTTACTTACTCCCTTATTTTGACAGACATTAGCTGACTCCCTCAAGCTCAGTTCCTACTTTACATAATCTTATACATTTTCAGTGCAGCAAGTTGTACATAAAGAAAATGTAAAGCCTATTAAGTCAGTATCCACCACCAATATTAAAACAAATGTTTCAAAAAAATCTTTGCAGTCCTCTCTACGCATCTGACATTAACACAGTACCTGAATGATAATGTTTAATGTCATTTTTGTTACTCAGGAAACCAAAAATTGATTTTGTCATGATATCCATAGTAAACCTCTCTCTGAGAGGCTAGAATTCATTAAATCTCGCAAAATATGTAAAACTGTTTTGGTTCAAATGCTCAGACCAACTGCTAAAGAAAATTGGCAAGTAAAAAGGTAAGGCTAAGCACTACCCATTGCTTTATTTTAATTATAAACAGTGATCACCTCCATCTCTCATACATAGGAAACTTGGTAATTCGCAATATTCCTGTGTTATATATTTGTATGGTATTTATATACATTTTATACTTTCATTTTATTATAGGAGGCGCCTCATTTATGATTTCTAATTTTTATTTCCTTTGTGTACAGAATTATATTATTAATTAAATTGTATTACAGGATTGAATTGCCTGCTTATTTTATTTTTTATGGCAGAAATATATAATTTCTTTTGTTCTTTTAATTATTTATCTCTTTTTAATTTTCTGCCAAGCTCCAACCAGCGGCTTCATACCTTGGGTCCGATAGTCAGTACTTCAATTTCTGAAAACCCTATCGGCCTAAACATTTGGTCCTCCGGGCCGAATATTGGCATTAAAAAATAAATCTTAATTATTAAATAGGTCCTCCGGTTTTGTGAATCTTGGCATTTCACTTAGTTACATTTTTGAATATTTTTCTGTACAAAAAATATTGTTTGAAAATTGATTTCTATTTTTTTTGTGATTGGCCTTTCAAATTTCTCCCACCATTTCTAATAAATTTTGGAATTAATTTAGAGTAAACCTTTTTCTTTTCTACTTAGTCCATTTTATTGGGTGGACATGGACAAGCTTGATCCTGCAGTTAAAACCCAATTTGACTTCTATAAGAAGAAATTAAATTATCTGGGGTTGAAGATAAAGGCCATCCTTGAGCAAGGGCGCTTAATTTCCACTGATGCTAGTCAGATATTTTTATTCAAGGGGATGTATAGAGAGGTCAAGCCATATTTTGATAATTTTAATGAAGTATGGGACAAAGTAGTAATGTTAATTGCAGACAAAGGTGGCGCGGCATTATTTCCTAGTAAAGCTGGTAAGCAGCTTCAACAAGCTGTTGAGCCTTATTACTATGAATGCTGCGCTGTATACGAGCAGCATATGAACCCTACCATCTTGAATAGGGATACGGAAGACACTAATCCTTCAGCACTCAATGAAAGTCGAACTGTTAGAGCTCGTCTCCCCAAATCAATCTCCCCGAATTTAGCGGTAACCATTTGGATTGGCTTCTGCTCCGGGACACTTATCTGGCACTCATTCACAATGAGGCATCATTGTCCAACATGGAAAAATTTCTATTCCTGGAATCCTGTCTCAAGGGTTCCGCTAGGTCACTAATATCTACAATCAGTATTAGTGAAATGAATTATAATCAGGCATGGAAATTGTTGATGGAGCATTATAATGACAATTGAAAGTTAGCCCAGAAATATATCAATGAGGTTCCCTCTTTCAAGCCCATTTCTGGAAAACCAAGTGCTAACTCTTTTAAGTCGCTCATCACTACAGTAATAGAGAGCATTGACTCTTTTAAGCATTTAGAGATAAAGGACTCAGGCGATTTCATCCTTTCATATTTAGTTTTTCGTTGCTTAGACCCCTCAACAAAGGTTGCCTTCGAGAAAAAATTTGCGGACGTCAAATTTCCTTCTTATGAAGATCTAGTGAACTTCATAAAAATAGAGTGAAGGTCCCGTGATGCTGTTCAGTTAGAACCGAACCTATCCGCATCCAGTAGGGATGTGCCGATGCACAGCATCTCAAACTCAAAACCTCAGCCTCGGGCCTCTTTCCTGTCTAGTGATAGGTCAAGGAATAACGCTGTGGGTAACCAGCCTTTAGGCAAGAAGTTAAATCCGGGGAGCAATGCCCCTAAGGCAGTCTGCCCTGCTTGCTCTGCGAGTCATAGCTTATATGACTGTAAAGAATTTAGGAAGGCATCAGCTGTTAATAAGCTTGTCTTCTTGAAAGATTGGCCAGGCTGCATTAACTGCCTTTCACATAAGCATCGGTCTAACGCATGTCGCTCCCTGAGGAGATGCTCAAGATGTAATCAAGCACACCATATGTGGCTGCATAAACCTCAAGGCCAGGATGCAACCTCTGGCAGCGACCAATCAAGGCTCCGAAGGAATAGCGCTTGGAAGTATCTGTGCCAGAGGAGAAGTTCTCCTTGGAACAGCTGTAGTTGAGGCGAAAGACAGAACGGTTATAAAGAGATCCGAATCGTGACAGACAGTGGAAGTCAGTATTCCTTTATGACAGTGGATTGCACAAGAATATTGTGACTGGAGATACAACCATGCCGACAGAAAATTTCTGGCATAGGCCAAGTAGCTGTGCAGCCTAAATTGTTCCATCCGCCCAAAGCTTACCTTTTCTACACCAGCCGTGCTGTCCACCCACGTTATCGTTGTTACTCAGATCATGAGCAACCTCCCTCAAGTGTCATTACCAGGCTCGCTTAAAACCAGCTACCATGGCTACGCTCTAGTTGATCCCGATTTCTGGAAGCCCGGACCAGTAGATTTCCTATTAGGGGGTGACTTGTTCTTTGATATGGTAATGGGAACTCCAATCAAAATTGGTGATGGAATTCCACAGCTTCTTCCTACCATCTTCGGATTCATAGTAGCCGGACCCCTTAAGTCTCAAGTGGCTTCTAGGAGGGGCACTAGCTTCCTTCGTCAATTCACGCCATGAACTCCACGAGGCAATGGACAAATTCTGGGAAGTCGAAGAAGTTAGACCTGTCAACGTGGCATCGGTTGAGGATCAAATCTGCGAGAGACATTACCAGGATAATCACTATCGTTTGGAGTCTGGACGATATGTTGTTTCCCTGCCACTCAAAGAAACTGTCTCCACATTGGAGAATCCAAAAGGACAAGCCTTCAAGCGTCTCATTAACCTTGAAGCCAAGCTCGAAAAGGACCAGGTACTAAAGAAGGAGTATCATCAATTTATGCGAGACTACTTGGATTTGGGTCACATGAGGGTGGCGGAACCTGGCACATCTGCTTACACTCTGCCCCATCATGCAGTGATTAAGACGCACAATGGCAAAATGAAACTCCGCACAGTGTTTGATGCTTCCTGTAAGTCTAGTACAGAATCGCTAAATGATCACCTCTATGTCGGCCCTAAACTACAACTTGACATTGGAGAGCTGCTCATGAACTTCAGGTTACATGAGATTGTCTTAATTGCGGACATCGTCAAAAATGTACCGACAGATCCTGGTCCACCCACATGATAGAAAATACCAGCACATTTTATGGAAATTCGACCCCTCTGAGGCGGTGAAGACATATGAGCTGTGCACCGTAACCTACGGACAGAGTTGCGCTCCATTTAGTGCCCAAAGGACGGTGATACAGCTTGTGAAAGACGTCCCTATCCTCTTGCATCTAGGAGGACATTTATGTTGATGATCTGGCTTCTGGAGCTGCCTCAGTTGAAGAGGCTATGCAACTTCAAGCCGAGCTCAAGCACCTTCTGGCCAAAGGCTGCTTTAGGCTCAGCAAATGGGCTATCAATAACCCAGCATTACTTCAGAATCTGAATGAGGCAGATTGTCAACTATCCCCAGTGAGCCTATCATCCGAGGAGGAGCCAAGGATCAAGCTATTGGGAATGCAGTGGGTGCCGAGCAATGATGTCTTCACATATGAAGTGACTTCAGCTATAAGGAGGCCTTCAAAGCGAACTATTCTCTCGGCCATCGCACACATTTATGACCCTCTTGGTTTTCTGTCTCCCGTTGTTTTCTATGCTAAAACTATACTGCAAGGCATGTGGGTTGCTAAATGTAACTGGGGTGAGATCAGGCCTCCAGAATTATGTTCCCAATGGTTTCAATTTTTTGGATCAACTTCCTTCCTTAGCCAACATCAGGATCCCACATAAGATCTGCCAACCAGACTCTGGGTCATCCATGATCATTGGATTCAGAGATACGTCCCAGAAGGGATATCTGCAGTCCTCTACCTACTCCACAAGACCCAAACCTGCTGTGATATACACCTCGTGAAAGCCAAAACCAAATTAGCCCCTGTCAAACCAATGAGGATTCCTCGATTGGAGCTTTCCGGTGCTCTCCTACTAAATCGGCTCTACAAATCATGTGAGAAGTTTGTTAAAAGGTTGAACATTTCAGACTCCTACTTCTTCACAGACTCGGAGCTTGT
Organism: Oncopeltus fasciatus; assembly: GCA_000696205.2. Classification (NCBI taxonomy): domain Eukaryota; kingdom Metazoa; phylum Arthropoda; class Insecta; order Hemiptera; family Lygaeidae; genus Oncopeltus; species Oncopeltus fasciatus. The sequence continues at coordinate 208,818 of KZ807336.1, read as the reverse complement.
CTTGGGGTGGCTTTCCACTCCAGCTCCGCGGCTCAACACATTTGTGGCACATCGTGTAGTGTCCATCCTAGAACTGGTGGACATCACAAAGTGGAACTATGTCAAGTCTGAAGACAATCCGGCCGATTGCAGTACCCGAGGCCTTCTTACATCGGAATTGGCCCAACATATCCCCTATGGTGGGCGGGACCAGCCTGGCTTAAGCTACCCAAGAGCAAATGGGCCAAGTTGAAGTTCAGGGTAGCTAACCTTCCTGAACTGAAGGAACGTCGTGCTGTGGTACTCACCTCAACACAACCTATGACGCCTTGGATTGTGAAATGGATGGAGAGATTCTCGTCACTTACCAGGCTATTGCAGAGTTTCGCATACGCCTTGCGATTCATTGCCTGAATTCGCGATGGTATTTCAGTAAACGGACCCATAACTCTTCGAGAGACGTGGGCTGCCACCAGACTTTGCATCCTCGTCAGTAAAAAATATCAACCCATAGATGGAAAGCATCTAAGGTCTCTAAACCCTTTTCGCGACAATAAGGGTCTTCTCAGGGTGGGCGGTCGTTTGGATAACCCACCTTTGTGCAATGATACTAAGCACCTGATCATTTTGTCCTCTAAATCCCACTTCGTCAAACTCCTTGTTGACCACCATCATAAGGCTTATCTGCATCTAGGACCTACTGCGCTGCAGGCAATTCTTCAATCGAAGTATTGGATTGTGTCTGCACGAAAGCTAATCTGACAGCGATCACAGCATTTTTGGCCGAGGTGGAAACATGAATATCTTCATCAACTGCAGCAGAGAAGGAAGTGGACAGCAAACGCCAACAATTTAAGAGTCGGGGATTTAGTAATACTAAAGGAACCGTACAGTCCTCAGAGACACTGGCCATTAGCCCAAGTCAAGGAAATACATCCTGGAGCAGACGGCGTGGTGCGAGTCGCTACCATTCAGTCATCAACTAGTACCTATAAGCGCCCAGTGGCTAAACTTGTCCCATTACTACCACTCAACGAACCCTATTGTGGAAAATTTTGAATTCCAAAATATTGGTGGGCGGTATGTGCAGGCCACATGTATGTTTGTTTTATTAATGTTTACTAGTATAAACATTGTAATATTTATTGTTAGTGTTGTGACGCTAATTTTCTGCGAACCGTGATTTGTGCGCATAGTTTCTGCCAGATTGTGCTCACTGGAGTGAAGAATAGTTCGTCGCGGCCCCAAGAGAGAGGGTATGAAGAACCTAAAAGCAGGTCCCAGCAGACAAGAGACAGTCAGGAGCTAGCTGCTGAATGGAAAGGGTGTAGCCGCTCATTTAACAAACCTTTTTTTTTTAGTTTCAACCATTTATGCTGCCCTGTCCGCTTCTCTTTCTCTCATTGGCTTGACACAGGAATGTGAGCTGCATTCAGACGTTAACACATTCCTAGTCAAGGGAGAAAAACTAGTTTTCCGGACTCGAACGATAACCAAGCGCACTTTATTCAGACCAGTAAGGACTTCACCGGTTACGTGAGCAAAGACATTAATTTTTTAATGTGCTGGGATTTATCCACGAGTGCGAACATTTTTAATTGAGCGTTTCATGCGCTGAATTTTCTTTTCGCCTCCATAATCATCGGTGGTGGAGATCAAAGGGCAAAGTCGCCATCCCTCAACCACATCAACAACTCGCCTCCATAACCATCGGTGGTGGAGATCAAAGGGCAAAGTCGCCATCCCTCAACCGCATCAACACCTCGCGTCTGTGCCTGCTCTCAAGATTTACTACCTTTTATTCTAATTGCTTGTAACAAATATTAATGTTCCTGTATGTACTGACGGCTGGAGGTTAAATTATCAGTCATTTTTCATTGGCTACATTGCCATATAAATAGTGGATTTTAAATTGCCCTTTTGACCAATGCGTCATTAGCACATTTCACCATAACTGGGCAGCCTCCCTTTCTTACATATATAAACAGTGATCGCCTCCATCTCTCATACATAGGAAACTTGGTAATTCGCAATATTTCTGTTATATATTTGTATGGTATTTATATACATTTTATATTTTTATTTTATTATAGGAGGCGCCTCATTTATGATTTCTAATTTTTATTTCCTTTTGTGTACAGAATTATATTATTAATTAAATTTATTTAATAAGTTTTTATTTTTATTTTTTATGGCAAAAATATTATTTCTTTTTTTT
>KZ807336.1:169910-182875 GCA_000696205.2 Oncopeltus fasciatus | reverse complement strand
AAAAAAAAAAAAAAAAAAAAAAAAAAAAAAAAAAAAAAAAAAAAAAAAAAAAAAAAAAAAAAAAAAAGTAGAGTGGCCTGGTCTCGAACCTGTAACGCTGGGTTAAGAGTCTGGAACAGAGGCTCCTACTCTACAGGCAGAGAGATAAGGGAGGCTATGAGAGCTTAGCGCGGCAAGGTGGGGGCCAGACAGGTCTTCCCCTGTCGACTCCAGTGCTAAGGATAACGGCTACAAAAATAGTTCGCTTTACTCACTGTTTAGATGTGATCCTCGCGATGAATCGAGCTGAAACTGCACTCACATGTCACTGACACTTCACTACAAATGTATGTAGAGTTTGAGATCTCAGTTCTTCCCACAACTCATATATTATAGTTGGAAAGACGGAGCGCTATATAAAGGTGTATACTGATCACTGGCTACACCGCTACTTAGAAGAAAATATTAAAGAGCCCCTATGAACATTCATGTGGAAGGGGATAGAATCTAAACTAACAAATCTCGTAGCCACTCAAATGAGTTATAAGCTCTTAAAAAGCCTATAAGATCCCTGGTGTGGTAGAATATGTCCAATATTTTTGCAATAAGTCTTTGATTATATCTTATCTTACAGGAACAGGGAAAGTTTAGCTAAGGGTTTTATTGCCAGTGCCTGAAATATGGAATAGCCAAACAGCTTCATTCCAAAGCTAGGTATGAAAGCTCACAACATTCCAAAGGCAGTAACATTATTTTTGCTAAAATCCTTAGAAAAGCTCATTGTAAAATAATATTGACTATTTATTCACAGTAAATGACTACTGTGTCCATGGGATTTATAATCTGGAAAATAAATAATGTGAAATAGTGCTTTATCACTTGACATCTAAGATATAAAAGAGACAGCTTTAGTTTTGAATTGAAGGTGCTCTTGGTAAACAGCCACTTAGGCAATAGTAGAGTCAATTAGGAAAGAGGAAGTAAACCCTATTGAAGTGAAGTGGACCAAGAAACTGCTTTAGGGCAGGGTGATCTAATTATAGGCTGCCAGCTGGAGGTAGTTCTCTTATCTCAGTTATAATGCCTCAAAATAGTCTTTTTAGGTTCTACACACCCCTTCTGACATTCTACAGACGACCTTAGATCTGGTATTCAGGTGGTGTGGTAATGACATACAATTAATACAAATAAGGTTGAAATTGTGCCTTTTACTAATATTTAAAAAAAAAAAATGATACTATTTGGCTATGGCATTGAGTACTGAGTGCTAACTGGGGGAAATAACCATTAATTGCTTACTGGATATTCACTGCAGTCCCAAGAACTATGCTCACATATGCTGCTTTAGCATGGCGGCAAAGATGTTGAACTTGTAAGGAGAAAACAGAACTTGGTTAGATAAAAAGCTAGTTTGTTTGTTTATGAAAGGGGCTATGAAATCAACTTGGCTTCAAAGGTAGTTCCCCAGGATCTGGGCAAAGAGAAAAGTGAATTGCTATTTATTCCTCTCCTGGATTATTTGACACCAATTTTCACCCTTAACAGCCCCTTAACATTATGGGATTCAACCTTGACCTTTATTAAATATAGAATATAGTCCAGGGACATAATAGGCCTTGAAAAGTAGATAGCAGTGGTTCTTCTCTTTCTAGGGCCCCAAAATTTCATTTCTTTATCTATTATTACCTCTAGACTGAAGGAGCTCAACAATTCGTTTTTTCTTGTTTTCTTTTACTATACAAATGAAAACGGCAAAGCAATGGAGATTCTCCCATTATTGCTTATAACTCCCACTGGTATACCAGCACTGCAACTATAGTTGCTATAGCATACTTTGATGAGTACCTTTATTACTAATAAAAGGAGACCAGATACTAATCTGGTCCCCTCAGTTATGAGGTATATAGACCTAAAATATTGGGCATGTTAGTTTAAAATATTAACCAAACACCACAACCGCTTTAGGTGCAGTATGAAAACATTTTTTAAAAATCTATTTAGATATAGATTTCTGTTTTAACTTCATCTGTAAGTTAGTTACCCTTAAACAAATCTGTCCATTCAACCCCCCCCCCCCCTTGTTTATTTCAATAACAAATTACTATATCTACATATAGTATGAACATAAAAAATAATAATAAACAAAATATAATACATACATGCAGTTATCCATAACAGCCAATGATTCTTGCCTTTTAGAAGCTTTGAATTCTTCCAAATCATGTATTAAAAATTTTTTCTTTTCACCAGATGTTGATCTGTGTCGTCTAGAAAATAAAAAAAATAAAATAAAAGAAAGTAATATAGCCAATTAAAATACAATGCATTAAGCATGAAACTCACTCAAGATTCAAAATAAATAAATAAATTTATTCTGAAATAATTATTGCATGTGTTTAGCCACCCCATCTCCTCTAATCAGTCAGTCGTATAACATTTCTTGTGTTTGTTTGCTTGTTGCTATCAAAGTCAATAATGTTATACTCAAAGCATTAGTTGGGTTAAAATATGTCCCCCCTATGCACGAACAAAGGTTATGAGACCCAGCCAAATTATTGAGTTTAGACCAATTTTAAGAATTAGTAAAAAAAACAACATAAAGCAAAAACAGAAGCTACATTCAAATCCAATGGAAAAGAAAGGCATACTTTTCTGGCATGGACTCATGCACTTCAGTACACCAGTCAAAAAATGAAGTGGGTGGAACCAGATAATTGAGTATCAGTAGTGACTGCTAATATCCGTTAATCTGTAGCAACAAATCATTAACATTATTAGGACATCTAAATAGACGCTGTACAGAAGGACATAGCGGATGGTCTCTGTGATCTCAAGTGTAGTGAAAGTACCTGTGATATATGTATTTATTCAGTAAACAAGTGCCTATTCCAAACCTAGTAAATTCAGAGCAAAGGAAGTCCCTTAGCTTGTGAACACAGATATTTGTGTAAAAATTGAAACTTTTTGCATAAATGCATGAAATATTTGCAAATGGTAAGAGCAAATATTTTACCACATTTATAAATAATTTCACTTGATTTACATTCGTTTATTTTCTGACATCTTAGGATTAAGTGTTTTTAAAGAATTTAGTGCTCTAGTGGAGACTTAGAAGAGGTAAAAACATAAAATGTATTCGGTCAGACAATGGTACCGAATATATTAATCAAAAGATTCTCTCATATAAAGGCATCAGGCATTAGTGAACTGTCAGTATCAGTAATTAACACAAATTCTCTAGCCCAAAATAGAGTGGAGAAAGAAAACTAGTGGAGAAAGGCAGATGCATGTTACAGGTTAGAGGACTACCTAAGATCTTTCAGGCAGATTTAATAGAGAGTTGGGCATTATTTAAACAATTGGTGTCCAGTAAAATCAGTTAATAAAATGACAACCTATGAAGCATGGTTCTCTCAGAATCCCAACCTTAGCCACCTATGCATTTTGGGTGTGAATCTATGGCCCAGATATCAAGAAAGAAGAGACAAAATGTTCATATTTGTAGAATACCGTGAAAATATCAAGGTTTATCAGCTAATGGATCCAATTATTAATAAATTACAATAAACCAAAATACAAAGTTCATTGAAGATAAAATGTTAGAAGAAAAATACCCTGAAGTTGAGTAAGAATTTCTGATCATACCAATAGTGAAAGATGATTAGATGGAACAATTATTTTATATACCCGATGAATCATCTCCCATTTCTGCAGGATTTTTTATTTTACACAATTGAGATTTTAGTGAAGACAAATTGTAAAATGATTCACTATATTAATAATGTATAAATGGATGGAGTCTATCCAATAATCTATCAAAACTTTTCCTGTGTAAGGAATTGAAATAAGCCTGGTAATAAATTCAGTTTTATTACCAGGCTCATTGTTACCTGATTTCTGAACTATATATAGTTTTCTTTTTTTCTTTTAAAGATTAGGTTCGTAATAAATTCCTCTTTATTCTTTAACTTAGTCTTTTTAAAATAGAGGTAATATCAGGAGTCAGTAAATATAAAATATTTAAGGTGTGTGTAATTAGTCCTTGGGTATTGAAAAGAGCTATTATTTATACATGAACCTGTTAGCATATGCTTATGCATGATGTTTAAGGATCTATAGTTTTTTTGTTTTTTTTTTTTTTTTTTTATTGAGATTTCTATTGTTTTTAAGGCATTTGTTTAGGTAGGAATGATATTTTTCTAATATAATGTAAAAAGAGGAAAATAAATTCATAGACCTAATGCTTCCATAGAATGGATAGAATGATTAAAATATCATTTAATCAAATGATTAAAATAAAAGTGTTCATAGTAATTAAAGAGCTTCAAAATAGTCCATTATCATATCTGTAGCAAATACACAAATCTAGTTTCCCATTCCAATTCTTGCTTGCAAAATGTTCATTTAACTTAAACAATTTTGTCTTAGAATTGTTTAAGTTAAAACAATATAATAAATTATTATTTTCTGTTATGATAGAATTACTAGATTTTTTTTAATAAATACTATTTATAAAGTCAGAATACTTGGAAAGGTTGTAGGTTATTGTATAAGCTAACAATGTCAAATGATGTCATTCTTCAGCTTTTAGGCACATTCATCCATAAAATTTTCTATTAGAGCTGAGCTATAAGGAATTGGAATAGTAATTGATGGCTTAAACACAGTTATATGTTTGAAATAAATTAAAACCATTAAATGATATTCTACTGTCTTAAGGCACGTTCATGCTTGAAATTTTTTTATTAGTGCAGAGCTATAAAGAATTGGAATAGTATTTATTCAGCTTGGTCACTGTTATACATTTGAAATAATTTAAAACCATTTCAGCAAGTTTTTTTTTTTTTTTTTTTTCTTTTGGTGAAATGAATTTTTATCCCTTTTTTTTTATGAAGTTTAGGCAAACAGTATGCGGGCTACAATAGGGTAAATCTTTGCAAGGTTTTGCAATTATAATACAATAATATAAAATTATTTATGGCTGTTTTAATGATATCTTAATGTTTTTAGTAGGATCTGTTCTTAATTGCTTTGCACATTTTTTTTTTCTTTATAAATGCCCAAGTTTTGTTTAAATAATTATCCCATTTCATGATTACTGTGCATTTTGATTTATTAGCTTTTGTGATTATTAATTTTTTTTTCAATTTTATATTGATTGGCCTTATAACAATAACATTGTCCAGTTTTTGATAGACAATTATCTTTTCTTCTGTTTATTTATGAATTTATTGATGACCACTAAACATTCTTGTTTAATGAAGTCATCTGCTGTCACATTTTCTATTGACACCAATAATATCACATCCTCTATCTCAATATTTTTTGAATTAGAGTGCAGTACGAGGCCTCTGACTGATAAATACAGTTCTTTGTCGTCAGTTTAATTATAGTCAGATTATTGCCACCGGATTAAAATCATTATCTCTATTTATGTTATTGGTAATAAGATTAACAATTTAGCAAGCTAGATGAGCTCTCTTATCTTTTAGATTGTAACTGTAGTAATTATATGGTTAGAGTTTGGTCGGCCATTGAGTATTATGCTACAGAAATTAGTCAGGGTTTCGGCCAGGATCAGAGAAATAATATCCTAAATAATTACCCAATAATTTTGGAGTATTTTATTTCTCTGCTTCTTGAAACCTTGACTAACTATACATATTTCTTAAATTTTCAATATAATTTTAATAAACATAAAGTATTTTATTTAAAATAGATATTCTATTATTTGTTTTGATTAGCTTTAGACAAGTTGTATTTTTTTTTTTTTTAAGAACTAATCATAAACATAGCTCTTATATAAAAATTGCTCATGAAAAGTTATTCTCTTACTCTTATTTATTTTATTTTTTATATATTCCATTGTAAGAAAACAACACCTAAATATTGATGATTGTATGTCATATAGGCTCTAATGATGCCATATGAAAGTAGTTAAGCCCAACATGGAGGCTTACAATCGAAAGGTGAGGAGACCCTGATTCTTTCATCACATAATTTTGCATGACCCTGATAATCATTTACCTATCTTTAATTAAGAAATCAATTACACTACATGTTAAACGAGGCACCTATATTGGATCTAATGGAATCTGAGTTAGGCATTTTTAAAGAGGTATATGAGTGAAGTGAAGCATAAGAATGGATAATTTAGAGCTCCAGCATTACATTTTCAGTAACCACATTAAGGCAATGCTACAGTTGGCTATAGTGCAGCAGAAAGAATTATCTTTAAAAACAGGAATCAATCACATTCTTTTGATGGTATATTTATTACTATACATTTAATAGCCATGGTATAATCTCTTAGATTTATTTTTTATTCATCTTCAAATAATTAGCAATAAATGCTACATTCATAATCAATTTTTAAGAGCAGATTCTTCTGAAAAATATGTACATAAACCAAATCAGCAAATGTCAAAATGGTTTTTTGATTCAACCAACAAATAGGATGTTTCTAAACAGTTTTGTCTAAAATCAATTTTAACCTGAATCTGCATTTCAGAAAGCCAATACAATAGGTTTGTTTCATTTAGTTTAGAAAATTTTATTCTTCCTTCATTATTTTTCTAAAGAATTGGAGATGGATCACGCAAAATCTACATTTCATAGAAAGATACTCAAAGAGTTGATGTGATTAAGCTTAGTAAATTAGAATGTGAAAGTACTGAAAAAGGATGTAAAGATTCAAACCAGGAGGAAATATTAAATTTGACAAAACAAACAAACCAGGGACAACAAAAACAGAAAAAGCTTCATTTCTGACAAAAAAATTCAATATTATACATAAATAAATATAATTCTTTATTTTTCATTTATATAATGTTATAATCCCATCAAGCTCTATAACTCATCACAGCCAAGTATTTTCCTAGAAGCACTTATTCATTGTAGAATTACCCAAATTTCTTAAAACTATTGTGGGATAAGATAATTATTGGCATAATGATTTGTATAACATATGTATGGGGTCAGCCTAGCTAGTAGCCCGAGTCATGTAGTCTGCTCCTAACATATTTTATTCTCATTATTGGAGGTTCTCATGTTCCGTTACTTACCAGGTATGCAAGTTTAAAATGTCGTTTATTTCTTAAAATATATACACAGTAATTTAAAAAAAAGTATAATATATTTTATTCAAAGTACTGGCCCTCGCTTTCTACACATTTTGTCCATCTCTCGGGCAATATATGGATACCATTCCAAAAGAATGCTTCATCTTTATTTGAAATCCATTCATCGAGCCATTTTCGTACGTTTTCGAAATTGTTGAAGTGTTGCTCCGCCAATGAGTGTCCCATCGATGAGAAGAGGTGATAATCAGAAGGCGCCAGGTCAGGTGAATACGGCGGGTGGGGTAGGAGTTCCCAACCAAGCGAAGAAATCGTTTCCTTAGTCAATCTGGCTGAATGTGCAGGAGCGTTATCATGCTGAAGAATGACTTTGGCGTGCCTGTGAGCCCATTCTGGGCGTTTTTCGATCAATGCGTGACTCAAATTGATCATTTGTTGTCGGTAGCGCTCGGTATTGACTGTTTCGCCGGGCTTGAGAAGCTCGTAGTCGATTTGGTCGATTTTCTCGTTTTTGATCAGTAACATCAAAATCACCACGTTTGAAACGTTGAAACCAACGTTCACATGTCTTGACGGTTGGAGCAAGATCGCCATAAGTCTCAACAAAAATTCGATGACATTCAGATGCCTTTTTCTTTTGATTAAATAAGAAAATCATGACATGCCGCAAATGCTCTTTATTTGGCTTAAAATTAGACATTTTTAACACCAAAGAAAGGTATGATACGTCCACGTAAACGACTTAAAAACAACTGACTTTTGTAAACAAATGACTAACAAACAAAATAGCGTTTAGAGATAAGCAAATCCTTCAATAGGCTAAGAGCGCATTCTATTGGAATTAAAACGACATTTTAAACTTGCATACCTGGTAATAAAAGCTTTCTAAGTACTCGGGTCTTAATACATTATCCAAAAAAGAAATCTTAAAACTTACACTTTCTGTTCAATTTGAAACATAAATTGCCTAAAAAAAGACATACCACAATCACTAAAATAGTTTTATTTTTTCAGAACTTTCCAGACTCATCTAAAGTACTTAATCCTCTTCAATGACTTTTTGAGTTCTAAGCAATTTTTGAGACTATTGTATAATTATAACAGACCTATCTATGATTTTAAACCAAACACTGTGTATCTTGTAGTTCACTGAGGAATTTTAGATAATATAAATGAATTTAAAATTAAGGAAGTCCTCCCTATTTAAATAATTGGTGGTCAAAAATAAGCAGGAGTACATTAATTTAAAACTCATCTATACTATCTATAATAGAGAAAACCAACAGTGGTTTTTAAAAATTTTTCATAGGTGTTTTATAATTTTCCCCTTTGACACAAAAATCAAGAAATCATAGATGGTAATGGACTTTTGATTAGTCTCAAATATCCGGAAAGAATAAGAACAATTTCAGAAATTTAGAATATTGCCTTTATTTTCTTCGATGTCCTTTAAAGACATCATCATTCAATTCAAACAAACTTAAAAAAATGAATTGACTGTTGAAATTCACTCTTGTAAGAATATGAGGTTATAGATCACTTCCCTTACTCCAGTTTTATATGCAATATTTTTCAAGCTTAACTTGTGTCTACTTATTCTACTATTTAAAATTAAAATCACAAATATTTTCCTAATAAATATTGTTGGTTTATTAAATTGTGTACGCATCTGTGCTGCCTTAAGGTTTAATTTGTTTTCTAATGATTTTAGTTTTTTTAACCTTTTTAACTTGTTTTATTCTTGTTGTGTATTAAGGTCTTAAGAAAAGAGACAGGTTCTTTTATTTATTTTGTACTTAGAGGATACTCTTCATGTGTGTATTAAGATCTAAAGGTAATGAATATATGTCTTTATACATTAGGAGAAGAAAGATTCTAGTTTATGAATGAGCTTGTTTTAAAGAGTAAATGTTTAGTAAATAAAAAAGTTTTTCTCCTTTTGATTGAGATACACATCAGTGACGGCAGGGAAAACTAAGAAACCCACCAAATGCCACCAAAGAGACTCTGTGGCTAATGTCCACAATGCTGGTGGACTTTTGGTTGAACTCAGGCCAATTACGGAGTTGAGATGTTGGAATTTTCATCCAAATTGGTGAGATATTGAGGTATGGTACCATAAGTTTAAAGCATCACTCGAGCTATCTCAGCTTCAGGATCCGTGAATGATAAGGTTTATCTTTATCGATGATATTGACAGTTCAGTTTTGTCAACTTTGATAAATTTAGTTAAGCCCAAGACAATATATAACTTCAGTTTTAAATAATTGTTCAATATTCTTTTGAAAAATGTCAATGTTAAGAAATTATTAATGTCTGACGTGTCAAGTTTTTTACTGCAAAACAAGGTAGTAGATTAATTATCGATTTCTCCAATGAGTTAAGAGCAAAGGTAGGAAGGTGTGAATTTCCTCTCAATTTTTATGAGCACGCACTAGGGAGACAATATTCAAGTCAATTGGTAATAAAATACTATAACTTTAATAAAATAGTTGAAGTAGCAAATATATTAACTTTGGTTAAAGCAGAAGCTAGAGGGAAGCAAGAAGTAATATATATGGCCTCATCTTCAGGTCCATGTTTTGCTTGTGGAGGAAACATTTTAAAAAGGAATGTATTTGTTTCAAGTGTTAACAATAAAGGACAACAATGTTGTCAAGGTTAACAATGTTTGTCATGGTAAAAATATTATAGAAAAAAATAAAGTCTACTCTAGACTAATAAATGAATCAATAGATATAAGAGATGTCCACATCTTAGTTACGAATCCTGAAGATATGATCAAATTAAATGTCATTGTTAATGAGAAAACTACTTCTATGGAATTAGATACTGGGAGCAGTGAAACAATAATAAAATATGAAACTTGATTAAAATTAGGTTGTTGTAAGTTAGAGGAATAATCACGTATACTTACTTATTCAGGACATGCTATCAAACTTTGAGTAGAAGACGTTCTTAAGGTACAGTACAGAGGAATAGCGCAAAAATTAGGTTTTATAGCCTGTACCCATCCTTAGACGACCAACCTTAATAAATGGCCCCATTGACTGGCCATCTTTTAGAGCTCTACTAGAAGAGTTGCTTGACCTCGGAATCTCCTTGAAAACTTTTGAAGAGCTGGATGATGGTGTGCAGTTCTTAAATGTTAAGATTCAGCAATGCCATTGGACGGCAAACTTAAAACCCACCGGCACCCGCTACACTGTAAATTCATACTGACTAAGCGTCATGCTCGAGCCCTGTTACAGAGGTACAGGCATTCCTCCCTCCCCTTGAAGGGAGTTCAACCAGGCCTTGTAAAAAAAAAAAAAAAAAAAAAAAAAAAAAAAAAAAAAAAAAAAAAAAAAAAAAAAAANAAAAAAAAAAAAAAAAAAAAAAAAAAAACTACTTACAAAATAAGTAAAGAATCTAGTTTTACTTAGGTAAAAGGGCATTTAATGCCCACCTGTCTAGCCTCTCAGCAGCAGACAAATCCCTCAGGACTGCAACTAGCAGGATTCTAAAATATCATAAACCTTTTGCCCCCTTGCATCGAGAAGATGGTTGCTGGGCCTCTTCCGAGAAAGACAAGGCCAAAAATCTAAAGCAAACATTTACTCCTCATCCAGATCCCGATAATTTGTCCAATAATGCAGAGATGGAGGAGTCATTGGACACACTATTACCAATGTCCTTACTGTTTAAGGCAGTAACACCTTCTGAGGTCAAGTACATTATTAACCATCTGCCTAAGTACAAAGCATCCGGCTAAGACCTTATCAACGGGCTAATACTTCGAAATCTACCCCAAAAAGCAATTTTATTCCTTACTTACCTCTATAATTGTGTCCTTTGAACCACTCACTTTCCACTTCTCTGGAAATTTTCTGAAATAATCGTGTTTCCTAAACACAGTAAACCTGCTTCTAACACATTATCCTATTGGCCAATTAGCCTTTTACCTTAACTTTCCAAGGTATTTGAGAAAGTTCTACTAAAACTAATGATACCATATAATAATTTCCTTAAATATTCTTCCTAATCATCATTTGGCTTCTGATCCCAATATTCTACTGTCTAGCAGGTGTTTCTAATTGTAGATTTCATTTCCTCTTCCCTTGAGCGAAAATAATTTTATTCTGGTGCATTCTTAGACGTCACTCAAGCATTTGACCGAGTATAGCATACTGGTCTATTATATAAGCTCAAGTTCATATTTCCAAACACCATTTACCTAATCCTGAAATCTTACGTTTCTAACAGTTTCTTTAGGGTCCGGAGGTCCTCTGCAGATTCTGCATTATGAGGTCCAGAATTCTTGTTGCAGCTGACCACAGACCTTTATTAACAATATTTGGATCCCATAAAAGAGTACCAGTGACAACTAGTTGTAGAATACAATGGTGGGCACTATATTTGAGCAATTTCACAATCAAAATAGAATATGTCCCAACTAAAACTTTTGGAAAAGTAGACGGCCTGAGTAGATTACGTCCCAGATTAGGGCCAGAAGAAGATTTTGATTATAAAGGTAAAGGATATTAGATAGGTTAGGGGATGATATTTAATGATTCTTTTGCACAAATACCTCTAATGCAAGTCGAAATAACAGCTGAAACATCTAATAAAGAGATTATGAGGCAGGTTCATAGATATAGAGGTAGGATGGCCGAGTAAGACAAATAATCCAGAACTAAGAAACTTTGAGAATAAGAATGAATTAACGATGCATAAAGTGTGTAAGTATGGGGTATGAGAATTGTTATTATACTTTAATTTAATGAGCGGATTCTCAAATATTTGCATGAGAGGCATAGTTTGCATGTAAGTTGCTGCCTGAGAAAATGTTTGGTAGCCAGAAATTAACAGAGATATTGAGAGGATATGTGGCTCTAGTCGCACGTGCAACAAGTATTCAGCATGAGAACCATAGAAGATATTTTTAAAGAGAAGAATACAACTTTTGACATTGCTTAGCTACCATGCAGCTTTGAATGGACAAGCAGAAAAATATGCTGCAACAAGAAGACATCTATAAAGAAGATGTTGAATGTAAATGGTGGAAGAAGATTGGATGATTCTATTAACAAATTTCTGTTTTGCAATAGAACAACTCTGCACTAGTACAGGTTTATTACTGGCTGAGCTGTTCATGGGGAGGAAGTTAAGGACCGAGCTAGATGATATATGATCAAATATTCAAAGATTAAGGTTGAGAATGGGAAGAAGACAAAAAATGATTTTCGACCCAGGACAATTGAGGAAAACTAAGAGTTAAAACAGTTTAATTAGTTAAAAATACAGAAGTAAAACACTTATTAGTTTCTATAAGTTTGCTTCAGCAGACTGTCTTCAAATGATCACGGAAAAAAAAGCCAATATTGTTTGCTAATTATAATTAGTTAACATATTGTTTTTATTTTCAAGGATGATTCGAACTTTCTGTATTTCTATATGGTCTGTTATATATGCTTTATATGGATAATTATCTTCTGACACATTTAGTGTTAAATTTATTGATTTTTTTGTAAAGGTTCTCTGCTCTGCCACTACCAAAAATTTGGGTGAAGGTATGGATAAAAAAGTACGAGTGTCTGTAAACATTTTTGCCTTAAGAGTTTATAACTGTTCATGTACTTCATTTCTATGTTAAGTTAAATAGTTACTGGTAGCTGCTGGAACAAATTTACAAATTTTTGTAACTAGTCAATAAGGCAGAAAATAGCTAATCTGCAATTTTTAGCTATAAAACTGGCTTTTTCTGCTTTGCAAGACTAAAAAAATTTTTTTGGTTGCTACTAGAGATACAAGTCTCTACTTGTCTTTACATGTGGTGCCAACCCAGTCTTCTGTCAATTTGATGTCAGTGGATAAATTAGTTTTTTCAGTTCTTCCAGGATTTTTAGGTTTATATATATATATATA
>KZ807336.1:154124-166749 GCA_000696205.2 Oncopeltus fasciatus | reverse complement strand
GCGGCACCCCACAGTTCTGCACCGTAGGTCCAGATTGGTCGTATAATGGTCTTGTAGATGGTCAGTTTATTTTCTAATGTGAGCTGTGAGTGCCTATTTATAAGGCTGTATAAGAGTCCGTGGCGTCTGTTGAGTTCTTGTCGTTTGATTTTAGTACGTTCATTCCAGTTGAGTCGTGAGTCAAGGTGGAACCTTAGGTAACGGACAGAATCAGAGAGAGGTATAGGTATGTTATTGTATGTAACATTATTAGGAGAATCTTTTCTTAATTTAAAATTTACTTGTACGCATTTGGACTCATTTATTTTGATTCTCCATTTACTGCACCACTGATGAATAGCATCAAGGTGGTTTTGTAAATTGTTAGAAGCGATTTTGGAATCAGGGTGGTAGGAGAGGATCGCATTGTCATCAGCAAAGAGGGCTAAAAGAGTATTAGGATGAGTAGGGAGGTCTGCAGTATAAAGGGTAAAAAGGATAGGTCCAAGCACACTGCCCTGTGGAACACCCGCTTTCACAGGGTAGTGTTCAGAGTAATCTGATCCTTAAAGAAACGGTTAGAAAGATAAGATTTGAGAATTAGGTAGATCGTACTTGGTAATATGGACTTGAGCTTATGTAATAGTCCAGAATGCCATACTCGGTCAAATGCTTGAGTGACGTCCAAGAATGCACCAGGACATAAATCTTTTCGCTCGAGGGAAGAGGAAATGTAGTTTACAGCGCGAAACACCTGCTGGACGGTAGAATGCTGGGAACGGAAGCCAAACTGATGATTGGGAAGGATATTTAAGGAATTTATGATAGGCATCATTCGTTTTAGAAGAACTTTTTCAAATACCTTGGAAATTAAAGGAAGAAGGCTGATTGGTCGATAGAATGATGTATTGTGAGCAGGTTTACCGGGTTTGGGAAACAGGATTATTTCGGAGAATTTCCAGAGAAGGGGAAAGTGGGTGGTTCGAAGGACACTATTATAGAGGTATGTCAGGAAAATGATTGCTTTTTGGGGTAGGTTTCGAAGAATTAGCCCGGTGATAAGGTCATAGCTGGGTGCTAATGTACTTGACCTCAGAAGGTGTCACTGCCTTAATCGGTAAGGACATTGGTAATGGTATATCCAGAGACTCATCTACTTCCGCGTTATTGGACAAGTTGTCGGGATCTGGATGAGGAGTGAATGTTTGCTTTAGATGCTGGGCAAACATTTGGGCCTTGTCTTTGTCAGAAGAGGCCCAGGAACCATGTTCTCGACGTAAGGGGGCAGAAGGTTCATGATACTTTAGAATCCTGCGAGTAGCAGTCCAGAGGGATTTGTCTCCTTTTGAGAGGCTAGACAGGTAGGCATTAAATGCCTTATTTCGTAAAGCACCTAGTTTTTGCTTTATGAGACGAGATAGCTGGTTAAACTCCCTACGATCTGAGGGATGTCTCTACCTCTGGAACAGGGCTCGAGCTTGCCGCTTAGCTTGTATGAGGTTTTTAATGTAATCAGGGAGGGGTTCAGCTGAATTTACAGTGGAGCGGGTGCTGGTGGGTTTTAAGTTAGCCTTCCAAAGACATTGCTGAATCTTTATAGTAAAGAACTAGACAGCATCATCCAGCTCTTCAGAGGTTTTTAAGGAGATTCCGAGGTCAAGTGACTCTTCTAGGAGAGTTCTAAAAAGTGGCCAGTTAATGGGACCACTTATTAAGGTTGGTGGCAATTGTCTAGGGATAGGTGTGAGAGACAGTGTGAGGAAGACAGGGTTGTGGTCAGAGGAAAGTTCATTTAATGTTTTTACAGAGTGATGGTAGGTAATAAGATTTTTACATATCTAGGATTTCAGGAAGACGGTTTACATCGGTGGGCCAATAGGTGGGAGAGGACGGACTTAGAGTAGAGAGATTGTGAGAGGAGATAGCATTATACAGAGCACGGCCACGGGAGTTGGTCGTTCTTGTGCCCCACTGCAGATGTTTCGCATTATAATCTCTGCCAGAAAGGAAACGGGAGCCTAGGGATTTAAAATGCTCTTGGAATTGGCCTGAGGTGATAGATTTGTTAGGAGGGCAATATACTGCAGAAAAGGTAATTGGGGATGTGGAAGTAATGATGGACACTGAAGTGGATTGGAGCGAGTCTGTAGGAGTGGAAGGTATAGGTATTAAATGATGAGTATAGGAAGTGCGAATAAGGAGCGCAGTTCCACCATGAGCTCGTTCGTCTGGGTGATCAGTTCGGTAATTTGTATAGCCTGGTATGTTGAGTTTTTTATTTTTTGTTAGTCGTGTTTCAGTAAGTAAGAGTACGTCTATACATTTGTCTTCTAGAGTTAGTTTGTATGTGTTTGAATGCCGTTAGCATTCCAAAGGAGAACAGAAAAGGGTCTAGAGGAGTAGGAGTTCATTTACTGCCAGACGAGGGAGTCATATTAGAGACTACCGCTGACAGTAGGTTTAGGTTTAGGAGAGGAGTGATGAGGTTGCGGAATGGGATTTTTATGAGAAAAATGAGTGGAGTATGGATTGGATATCATTAGATATTAACGGAGGAGGAACATGAGAGATGGCAGGTCGCTCTCCCCTGGGAGGCTGGCATTGAGGAAGAGGTTCTTCTTGTTTGGGCTGGTAGGTCGCCTTTGCATAGGAGTAACCGAATTCGACTTTTCTGGTTGGGGGTGGTGGGGGTCTTTGAGCTACAAGTGCTGAGTCCTGCTGTCTGGTGGGCTGTATCCGCTGCTTCAAATCTTTGTAGATCTGGCAGCCTTTATAATTGGCGGGGTGGTTTTTTTGGCAAAGGGCGCAAACAGCAGGTGTACTGCGAGATTTCTGACAGTCCCCTGTCAGATGTATCCCACCACATTTGACACATCGGGCACCATACTCACAGTATCTTTTAGTGTGACCGTATTCCTGGCATTTGTGGCACTGAACTATGTCTCTTCGAGGGAGGGGCTTCTCCACTCTTATTCTGCAATGGCAAAGTGAGGTTACATTGTAAATCTCGTCTATATTGCTTGTGGGCTCAAGATCTACAAAGAAAATCTATCAAACTAGTCTCAAATTGTTGCCCTCTCAAAGGAACAAGAAACTTCTATGCGCATGAAGATTTGGTGGAGAGACAATAATCAATATATTTAATGGCATTATATTGCTGGAGTGTTCATTGATGATGGTTTCTTTTTTAATGATAAAAAGTCAAGATCAGTAGACTTTGACAAAAGCTCAGCCCACTTGAAGCAACGGCAGTTAAAATTGGAATTGGTAACATTTTGTCCCCTGAATTGACATATGAAGGGCAAAATGTCATATAAGCTCTGGCTATGAAATCATTCATATGACTGAAGACGAACCCAGAGATCAAAAGTTGACTATAGCTTATAAAGTCTCTCAAAAGTCGAAGGAAACTGTGGCACCCTATTAGAAGACATTTTAGTGAATACCTGCATTGAATTTATCTAACTCAAAACAGTAAATTCAGTTCCTTACACTGTGGTCACATAATGCCCCACTCAAATAATTGCTTCAGCACTTGGCTTCGTCGAATTATGTCATATGCCTTTTCGAAGTCAAAAAATATGGTGATAGCTTCTTTTCCTTCTATGAAAGTGTTCAGTACTTCGGTTTCTAACGTTGCGAGATGGCCCGTTGTTGATTTGCCATTTCTGAATTCCCACTGGGCTGTAGTTAGGAGATTGAGCTTTTCTAGAATCCAAAGAAGCCTATTGTTGATGATTTTTTCTAGGACCTAGCATAAGCAACTCAAGAGGGATATTGGCCTGTAATTATTAATTAGGAGCATATCTTTTTCTGGCTTTGGGATTGGGATAACTATTGCTTCTAACCAGTTATTAGGAATGATGCAACTCTTCCATATAGTATTGAAGATATATAAAAGAATTTATATAAATTGCTTTGGGAAATTCTTTGTCATTGCATTATGTATTTTGTTAGATCCAGGAGTTGAATTTTAAAACTCATCGAATACAGAGTTAAGTTCCATGAGAGTAACTGGGCTATAGTAATCAAAATTTTCATTTTGATGGGGTTCTGAAAAATCGATGAAAGTGAAGTTAGCTTCTTCTTCAGTGTCAGTGAGCTTGCTTGAAATGTTGGAGAAGTTGTCGACAAATATTTTGCTGAGTTGCTGATGTTCAGATATGATGAGGCTGTTAAGTTTTAGAGCAGGAATATTAATATATTTTGAGCCTGAAATATTGAGTATATTTTCCCGTACCGAATCAAAGTGTTTGTGTTAATTGTTTCCACATATGCCATCCAAGATTTCTCCTTTTTATGTTTTATGAATCTCCTTGTTTTTTGTTGTTTATTGTTTTTTTAAATATTTTTTTTTAGATTCTGAGTGGTAGGGTGCTTTTAGAATACAGTGAGAGCTTTATTCTGGCCTCCACGACTTTGCTGGCACATACATACTCTTTTGTTGAAATTTCCCATGATTGTTTTGCATAAATATGGCTTAATTTCGTTTATAAAGAGCTCAATTTCCTCCTTCAAGGCATGGGTGGTCGTGGCCTTGTTGACATAAACCTTAGACTTCAAAAAACCCCAAAGAAAAATCAAACGGTGTTAAATTGCATGATCTGGGCGGCCAACTCTGATCATCAAAACAGGAAATTACACAACCAGGAAATGACTCATGCAGTAATTGAATTGTTTCCGGGCTGTATGGCATGTGGCACCATCTTGTTAAAACCACATGCCGTCCACATCCACATCTTGCAATTTTGGCACAAAAACTGGATTTTCATGTCACGATAGCGAGCACCAGTTTGTTCGTCAATAGGCTCAGTCAGAGGTAGGTAGACATTGCAAATTATAACAGGGGACAGAAGGTGTGCCTGAGTAACGATAGCTTGGAGATAGGTATTAATGTTAATTGGCTCAGAGTGATATTGATTTTAAATTGCTGTCAAAACGCCTTCACAGGCTTTGCTGTGATTTTGTCTTTTCTATGTATCTTAAAATGTTTAAGTGTGAAGGTGCTAGATGTTTTCAGGTGGGTTTCTTGAATATACACGACAGATGGATTTTCATCATTCAGTAGAACTTTTAATTTCTCTAATTGGGTTAGGACATCATTACAATTTCAGGAGATGATAGCCATTATTTAATAGGTTTAGTTTTACAGCTGTATTTTAATTGAATGCCGGAAGTTGTTAGAGAAGTTGCATATATAGGATATTTAAATTTTGCAGTGCAAGAGAAGTTTGGAGAACTTGAAGATATAATTAGAGTATAGAGTTGGGGATATGGATATATGTAGATAACATATATATAGTAAACAAGCATTGTTGCATACAAACATTAATATAAAAAATCCATTAGAGTTATATAAGAAACTCTTAAAATAA
The DNA here is from genome assembly GCA_000696205.2 of Oncopeltus fasciatus. Taxonomy (NCBI): domain Eukaryota; kingdom Metazoa; phylum Arthropoda; class Insecta; order Hemiptera; family Lygaeidae; genus Oncopeltus; species Oncopeltus fasciatus. The sequence continues at coordinate 161,395 of KZ807336.1, read as the reverse complement.
TTGTATTTCAAGAAATCATAACTAGAGCTGGATAATAATAAAAACATTAAAGGGAAATAATGAATTTTTCTTCTATAGTAGGAAGGTTATATATACAGTAAAGCCAATAATAGCACTATTATTAGAAGAATGGATAACTTGGACATATTAAGAGAATTAACTGGAATCCATATATATATATATATATATATTTGTTTTTTCTACTCTTTCTTCTATTTTAATTTTTTCCCTCTGATTTTACAGAGTTTGGTGAGTCTGTAAGAGATTTGAGAGGTGGTTTACGGGGTAGGGAATTAGCTCGTTAGCTAGAGCAAGTGCAGTTAGGGAGAAAACTCAGAGGAGGTATTGACTGGGAATGCATTGAGGTGGGAATAGATGGGAGAGGAACAGGGAGGGTAAGACTGGAGGGGTACGGGAGGCCGGCCTCTGATAAGACAGCCCCTCCACTCTGGCTGGCTGAGTTTGGCAGGTTTCGCTCTGGTTGTCAGTACTTGTATTTTTTGAATTTTTAACTATAGTTTGTTCATAATAAATTATGTATCTGTTGGACTTCCTGTGTCTACGCACTCCTATTTCCTCTTTAGTGCTCCTGCAAAAGATTTATTTAATATAGTGGGATTCTGCACAAAATACTGACGCCTAGCAACATTGTAAGGAAGTATATCTTTAAGCTAAACTGTTCTTATTTGTTTTTTTTTCTATAAACCAGGAGCAGTTAGTGTCAAAACTGTTGTGCTGGCCTAAATAATTTACACAAGAGGAAAATTGTGATTTACAAGCAGTGCCTGTATGCCTATCTTCTGCAGACTGAGAACATACCGGATTTTTTATTACATTTTTCTGTCATGTGACCAAATTTAAGACAGGTTATGCATCTTAGGGGATTGGGCAATTAAAGGCAAGTTTTTAAATATAGAATCTTACAAAAGGAGAGTTTTTTTGACCGTAGATATTATTATAAGATGATTTTAGTTGGGGTTCGGTCAAGATAGATCCAAAAAAAATACAAATTTTAAAAGAAAAAGTATTTTTTTAAAAGATTATCTATCTGCCAACGTTTCGGCTTACATTGTAAGCCATCTTTAGGACTGTAGAAATACAATGTCATAAGAATACAGTAATAATTGACAATAATATAATAGAGAACTACAATAATGTAATGTGATATCAAAAGTATGAATGTAGAAAGCGATGTAAGAGAATTTAAAAAGATTTTAAAAACAATTTGAAAAAAAAAATCTCTTACATAGCTTTCTACATTCATACTTTTGATATCACACTACATTGTTGTAATTCTCTATTATATTATTGTCAATTATTACTGTATTCTTATGACATTGTATTTCTACAGCTCTGAAGATGGCTTACAATGTAAGCCGAAACGTTGGCAGATAATCTTTTTAAAAAATACATTTTTTTTAATTTGTATTTTTTTTGGATCTACCTTGACCGAACCTCAACTAAAATCATCTAATTATAGAATCTTACTTTTACAATTTCAGATATATTAAGTAAGCTAAATGTTACTATATACATATGGGTTTTTTTATCCATACCAAATTTTTTTAAAATTATTCTTTTGAATGATTTCACTTTTTGTTCTTTCAGTTCCTCTAATATATTTTCTTCGTTCAGTTCATCTAAATCTGGATAGTAAATAATGCCTTTAAACTCATAATGTTCATCATGGGGGATTACATCTACTGGTATTTCACTACCTATGTTTTTTTATACTTAACAGTTTATCAGATTGAGCTTTATTGTTGGTCTCCATTAAATTTGTGCCAACTCTTAATTTCTTAACGCTTTTAGGTTCTCCTGCTGATGATTTAATTACTTTATGTTTTTATTACATCACTTTTTTATAAAGTGACCTTTATTTAAAGATCCATTGCCTGTTCTTTTCATAATCAGAAACTTAATTTTTATTACATCACTTTTTTATAAAGTGACCTTTATTTAAAGATCCATTGCCTGTTCTTTTCATAATCAGAAACTTAATTTTTATTACATCACTTTTTTATAATGTGACCCTTTATTTAAAGATCTATTGCCCGTTCTTTTCACAATCAGAAACTTAATACATATTTTCACTTCCTAATTGAGTTCAGTTGCCGGTGTATTAATAACAGGAAATTCATTCATTTTTTTCCCCCTTTAGAGGCTCTTATTTCGAGTTGGTTATAATTAATAATAAATAAATAGTAATTAGAATTGCTGAAATGCCTAAATTTCAGTAAATAAACCAGTATAAGTATTAATAAAAAATAACTTATACAAATCTTAGTTCATCTTGATCACAACAGATGGTACTCAACAGGTGTTGTCACGACAGTAGTCAGGACACAACTCCTGGGTGTGAAAATAATAAATAATAATAAACAATCAAAATGGAAGATGGTGACCTTCATTTTAAGAATGGAAAAAAAATTAATCAAAAGTTTTAACTGCTATTAGTTGAAGTTTGGCTCAAGTTAAATAGCAGTCAACATCAATTCTTTACTCAATTATTATTTGATAGGGATGTAGATATAAGACCTGTAGGAGAGCTGAAGAACAATCTATTAACATAAACATTGAATTCCGATTATTAGCTGTTATAGAGTATTGGAAATGCAGCTGGATAGTTCCAACTATTTAAAATTACTTATTAAGTAAGCATTTTGCACAATTCTAACTGCCTGTTTCCTTAGTATATCTATTTGATTTCATGAAGTGAGGTGTATTTGCAGCCAAAAACCCTTAATGCTACCCTAATCATTTGCAGATTGTGTATTTAAACATTTTAAAAGTCAGTTATCAACTGAAAAACAATAAAAATTCTAAAAGTAAGACCAAGACAAGAGGAAATTAGCAAAGTAGATTATACCCTTAAAATAAAATTCACATATACAAAAAAAAAATCAAGAAATAATTATCACCTTTTCAAATTATTGTCAATAAAGAGAGGTTGCATCAGAACACTCAAGAGTATTTGTGTTTGTTTTGAATCTTAAATACACAAACATTTATTCTTGTATTTTACCCTTCAAAATATTAATGGTAATATTTAAATTTAAAACAAAATAAATTTATTTTCCTTTAATACATGACAGGATATCTTATTGAATAATCAAAAGCTCTTAGATATGAACTGAATATAATTAAAGATTATTAAAATATACAGAATTATAAAAATCCAACATAATTAAATTGTGAGAAAGATGTTTAGACACTAACAATTTATTCTGAAACAGATTTTGCTTTCTGAGCATATGATTTCCTCAAGCATATGAAGCCCATTCTCTTGTAAAAGTACACTTTTAGCGATATCTATGCGTGTACACAGAGCTATTTCTCTCGCGACCATCAGCGGTATACGGTAGTGTCACCAAGCCTTTTCACCTCACCAACTAGAACCAAGAATGTCTCGCAAACAAAGTAGCGAGGATAAACTTTTTTTATTTTACAATAAAATAAATAGAATCGATTAAATTGTATATACCTGAGATAGGAATAGAGGTACACTGCTTTGAAAAAACACATCACTGTAAATAATGGACTGAAATAGTCTTTGATTCAACAATTTCCAGGTTAGAGAAAACTTATTAAGATGTTCTTGTTCTAGCTGAATTAATACAGGAGCAATCACACTGGCAGCATTCATAACCTTACTATATCTATCTAGTAATCCTGAGAATAAAGAAATTAACATTATTATAATTGTGGAAAATGTTTTTTTAAATTAATTTTTAAATTCCATGCAACCACTGGTCAAGAATAGAGTATTAAAAACTAAGTAACACAAGTTAAGAGATACTTGATATTGATAATGATAACTAAAACAATTATTGGTCAAAGTAAAAATAAATCACAAAATTATAAATGCTAAGAAAGGCCAACAAGAACAATTACTAAATTATTATTAATTATTAAAACAGAAAATAAATCAGTCATAAAGAATCTGCTTAAAAAGCAGATTTTGCAGACAGTTGATTTCATTAATGATTAATTTAATCATACCAGCCAAAAAGGATGATGGACCTTGACAAGGGTAATGGTGAAAATGGTAAGTTCACAAATAAAACCCTTGACTGAATGAAAAGTAATCAGAAGAAACATTCAATTAAATTCCCTTGGGGGAAAAAAAAAAAAAAAAAAGTGAATCTATCCCTTGGCTAAACTGGTGCCCGTTTTTTAATATGAGTTTTACATAAAAATGTCATAAAACATAGTTGATGTGGTTGGCTGTCAGGAAACTCATGTAAAAATAAACAAAATTCTCAATGTTTTGATCAAAACGCAAAATAAATGCACGAAAATAACTGGAAATTATTTTGTAAATATTAAATTACAATTTTATCTATCATCAAAGTTGAAATCAGTCACCAAAGTACAAACTATATAAGGCTAAATATTGTAATAAAAATAAAGTAAGACTAGAAAGGAATTTACAGTAAATTGGGCTATTTTGTGATAATAAAAAAACAATAACTACTAACTGCTAAATGAATAATAAGTTCCTAGTGAAAGATTTCCATGTGAGTTTTGTCACAAGTATGTAATGGGAATAAATAATAAAAGGAACAAGGGTACTGGAAGGTGTAGGCAGAGGAAGTGCAATGGTCAATTGCCAGATTAAGACAGGGACATAACAAAGGTAGGCTAAAACTTCAAAGGAAACTAGAAGGAGCATGACCTGAAGTATTACATTGAGTTTTTCCTTTTAATTATTGAGAAAATATTAGAATAAGCAGTTGAAAAGTTATCACCCAGGTAGCCAAGGGGATCCATTCGAATGGGTCTCCCAATTCTGGTGCTGCAGGTTCAAATCCAGCTTTGGAAAAGCTGTTATCAAGAAACAAAAGTTTTCCCAAAGCCATGGATGTTTAGCATAGGGTGACTACCATATAGATAGCCCTTCCTCTATGACCCTAAGCAGTTGAAAGAGAGGTTGAATAAATAAATCCTATCTTTACACTGCCTAATATTGATGGAGGCAGGATTTAAATTTATAAGTAAAAATTCCTACAACAGTTTTTTATTTAGTTAAAAAGGCAAGGGTAGAAGCTTAGACAAAAGTGGGTGAATAGTTTTTGCTAATTTCAGGGCGGGAGAGTGTAGAAATAATTATATTGTTATTCTTAATGCTATACTGTTTATTCTTTTACTGAGATGATTCTTCATTTGGCCAATATATAAAGCTGAACAATTTGTCAGTGAACATGGAATTTTATAAACTATGTTAGATAATTGGGAAATGGGTAGAGCATGTTGAGAAGTCTAACGTAGAATCATTTCAGTAAAAGAAAAAGGGTGGTACTGTAAAGATAAAAGGTCTTTAAAGGAGTCAGTCAAGGCAGTGTTTGGAATAGCATTAAGAATAATGACACTTATGCTTCTGCACTCTTCCACCACACAATCTCAGGGGGAACTTACCTAAGATTGTGTTCTTGCCTTATTCCTTAATATAAGGCCAATTTCAGGCTTTCATCAATGATAGGCAGGATTGATTATAATTCAACAACCTATTCCAAATTTTCTGAATAATTCAAAGTAAAAACTCCTGTAATATCTCACATCTCAGCTTCTTCCAGCTTCCTTTGAAGTTCTTACCGACCTTACTACAAAGCTCGTATTTAAAAGACAGAGGTGAAGTTTGGGCTTGTCCCTAATTTCCTTTTAAACAGTTTGCAAGTAAGTTTTATTATACATTTAATGCATTTATTTTAAAATGAAAGGATCAACTTGATAATCATCAAACAGAAGACATGTGACTTTAAACAAGAGCTGAAAATATTTAAAAGAGCATCTTTCCAATTGGTCAATGTATTAGAAAGATTATACTCATATCATTCTGAGCCTTTTAATGAAGTGGGAAGAAAGAAGAAGCAAGGGGTATTTATACCGGTTGGCTCCAGTGCCTTGACTGTAGTCTGTCAGTCCTTACTTCAGAACCCCTTGATTGGGATCTGACAAAAGGAGAGTTCCTAAGTCAGTCACTAATTGGTGTTGTGTAGGTAAATTACTTAGTCAATGAAAGGGGCCAGTTTTTACATAGTCGGTATCCATCCTCTTTTTGCATATTGTTGGATGTTTAATTATCTCAACTGTTTTTTAATGGTTCGGGGTGTGTAGTTGTCAATCAAGATTTCAACCAAGGCCAAGAACCTAGTCTGATCAAAGGGGATACTGCAGTCCATGTTATAAGAGAGTTCAGTCTCTGCAGAATTGTCTGTTAGAAGTTTCTTACTGATGTTTTTTTTTTTTTTTTTCTATATGTTCCATATGTTGTCTTAATTACGTCGTTTTAGCAGTCTTGCTATTCCCTATAATATTCCTTTAAATTAGGGCAGAGTTAGAGTGTCTTCTTCAGTTGGTGTTGTCTTATTCCTGAGAGTTGAGTTTTATTGATAAAATATTCTACAACCCATTAGTTCTTGAGGGCTGTTCGCAGACGCTAATAACTTTATAAAAATAAATATACAATATTTGCAAGTTTACTAAAAAAAAAAAATTGTGTATGTGTGTGTACAGTATATGTATAAATTTGACCCAGCAAAAACCTAAGTCATTAGGGATTATTATCAAGAGCCTAATAATCAAAAAAGTTACTATCGTGTTTGGATTGGTCAAAAAATTATCACTTCTACACCTAGAAACATGCCTATTTGGATGGCACTACACTAGACAGACAACTTAGAGAGAACAGAAAAAATATACGGTTCTAGTGGACAAGTGAAAAAATAAGTGCCATTGATGACATGAGCTGTCTTCATCAACAGACAATATCCAAACACATACTTGACGGACTCTTTTAAAGACCTTTTATCTTTTGGAAAAACACTAAAGGTTATTCAATGGGAGCTGTATTTTCCCAAGTGAATGTTTAAAAATCCCAAGGCATATCCCAAGGCCTCCAACCCGAGAAAGACTTACAGAAAAATGTATTAAAAACAAACATGAATAGCAACAATGAAAAATAAATATCAAGAAATGCTGCTTGTACGGCCATCAAAAACTCAAAAAAGAGGTTTCTTTTTAACCACCATAGCTAATCACATACCAGGTATGCAAGTTTAAAATGTCGTTTATTTCTTAAAATATATACACAGTAATTTAAAAAAAAGTATAATATATTTTATTCAAAGTACTGGCCCTCGCTTTCTACACATTTTGTCCATCTCTCGGGCAATATATGGATACCATTCCAAAAGAATGCTTCATCTTTATTTGAAATCCATTCATCGAGCCATTTTCGTACGTTTTCGAAATTGTTGAAGTGTTGCTCC
>KZ807336.1:116230-134136 GCA_000696205.2 Oncopeltus fasciatus | reverse complement strand
ATTTACTTTTTCTTATAATATGATAAATATGAGTATTTAAGCTGGAGAAACTAATTAGGTTTAGTTCTGCGCTCTGAGATGACCATAAAACTCCCCCGGAGATCTCTCCAGACATCACTATTGCCCTGATGACGACTTACAAGTTAAGTCGAAACATTGGCGATAATAAAATAATTAACCAATAACTTTAAAATATTATGTTTTTCTGAACCTGGTCAAAACCCTGACTAATTTCTCCAGCATAATACTAGAGGTCAGCCAACCTCCAACCATATTTAAGAAAAACAAATTTTATTAACTATATAAAAGCCTGTTTTATAACAAATACTATTAAAAAATAAATAAATAGTTTTACACACACACACTTTTTATTAATTTTTACTAAGAAATAATTATTTACAACTGTTTTGTTGATTTTATCTTCAATTCTATCTTCTTAGTTTGTATGTTTCTGCTTTTCAAGAATATCATCAAAGTATGTATACAATTTTTCTTTACTGCAAGAAAATTATTTGCAATAGTTAATATGTTGTGGATAGATAGTTCGGGTTAAAATTTTGATATTTTCTTTACATCCCCCCCCCCCTAAAACAAGTGAAAAATTGGGTAAATTATATGAAGTGATTCAATCCTTACATACTTAGATTATAAAAGCCTGCAATATGTGGTTTATCTTATTGAAAGATAAGCCTTTTTCCATAAGAATGTAAATAAGTGACAACAAATATATGAAGTACCCACAGTTGAAACGAGACAAAAATAATTACCTATAATTTTTAGGTCATTCCACTATAATCAGTATTGAGTCCCAACACCTATGAACTTGAATTGAGGCCTGACATCTATACCTAGTGACTTTTAACATCAAATAAATTTTGTAAATTTTTTTTTTTTTGTTGTTTCTTAATCACCTTAATACCTCTAAAATAAGTAAAATCAAATGTGTGATATGTTTTCTATGGTACTCATGGATAATACACTGCCGGACAAAATTAAAGGATCACTTCAATATTTTGAAATTACTGAACTGTATAGGGTATTTTTGAAAATATTCTTTTTTCTTTGGAAGTCACACTTTATTATAAGGGTAATAAAAAATAAAAAATTATTTTCTAGAAATTTTTAATAGGAAAACAAATCAAAAAATAAAAATGTCCTACAGTCTCAAAATGAAAAAGTAAATCTTTGAAATGAAATGAAATAACAAAACTAAATAAAAAGGAAGAATTCGAGGAAAACGATCAATAATTGGTATTCCCACCTCTAGCTCTGATAATTGCTTCCATTCTCCTGCCCATTCCAGCGACCAGGGCTCTTACATGTTGTTCTGGGATGTTGTTCCACTCTTCCACTAACATTTCCCTTAAATCTGCCAAATTTTGTGGGTCTCGGGCACGGACACGTCTTCCAAGCATGTCCCATACATGCTCTATTGGGTTCATATCTGGACTTCTGGGTGGCCAAACCATAACGTCAATTTCTTCTTGTCTGAGGAAATTTGGCACTGATCGAGCAACGTGAGGTCGGGCATTATCGTGCATAAAAATAAAGTTACCAGCCATATTTCTGGCGAAAGGTATTACATGTGGCTCAAGTACCTCCCTAATGTACCTGTCAGCAGTTATAGAGCCACGGTTCACAAGAACCAACTCTGTACGGGAGTTTAAATTTATGCCCCCCCACACCATCACTGACCCACCACCAAACGCAACCCTTAGAGAAAAAGTGCATGGAGCATACCTCTCTCCCCGCCTTCGCCATACCTTTTCCCGTCCATCTGGAGATCGGAGACAGAATCTTGAATCATCGCTGAATAATACGAGGCTCCAATCTTCTTGAGTCTAGTTTAGGTGCTCCCGAGCAAACCTTAAGCGCTCAACCCGGTGTTCCCAGGAGAGAAGAGGTCCAGTAGCTGAAGGATGGGAGGTCAATCCATAATCGTTGAGTCGTCTTCTCACGGTTCGCTCTGAAATTTGCACATTCCTGAACCTCTGGAGGAGACCACGCAGACAGTTACCAGTTGATCGGCGATCCCGAAGAGCATGCAGTTGCAAAAAATCTCTCGTTACGGTGGGAAGTTGATCTTGGACGGCCTTGTCCGACTCCTCTTGTATGCCCTCCAGTTCGACGGTGCCTATTAAGCACCCTGGACACTACGGATTGTGACCGCTGGAGCCGTTGCTCAATATGCCTTTGAGAAAACCCTTCTTCACTCAAAGCAACAGCACGAATTGATTCCTCTTCGGTCAATGCTCTTCTGTTGGCCATCACAACGTTCTTACTAAACTCACAAGTAAAAAATAAAGTCTCTTAAAAGTTAGAAAATCTTCAATAAGATGAATCTTTGCTAACAACTAACAATTTACTGATAGGAAGAAAGAAAAGAAGTGGATTAACTGACCCTTTTCTCCATAAACGGGTGGGAATATAAACAGGTACAGGATTAATTGGATAAGATACAACACAAAGTCCAGTCTGGGGCAATGGAATTTCTATTTTTATCTCTTATGTAATAATAATATAAATATTTGTAGGGCCTTCTGCCTACAAATCTGTAAAGATTTTAACTTTTGAAGTTTATAAATTAAATTTGTAATTAGGCACTCTAGGCCTTACACACACAAAAAATAAGTCAAATAATTTAATAGACAGTTTTAAGTATAAACAAATAATTTTATCATAACTAGAGCATAACTGGATAAGTAAAAATGAGTAAAAACACACTACATAATTTTTAAAACTATGACTGAACAATAAATAAGTAAACCATTACCTTTAAACTATATCCATCATACATAAATAAACACACACATACAGGCACATGTGCTTGCCTGTTGTTTGGAGGGGGGGGGTGCGTAAAGGTGCGTATGTGTGAATTTCTGTGTAAAAATATATATAAAAGATATGTAGAAAGAACATTGTGGTTATGTTAATTACACATTAATGTGCTTTCATAAAAATATTGAATAAAAACTATGATGCTTCCACCAAGGAATTTTAAACTAGCTATATTCCAGCCTATAAAAATAATCCCTCAGAGTGAACCCACAAAATTTGCAGAAATATTATTGTATTAGATATAAAAGGATCCTGTTTTGTAAATTAAATTTTCAAGATTAAGGGATTAAGGTGAACCAACCCCAAAACTGCTAAAAGATTTCAGGGTTCGATTTAAAAGGATATAATTTTGAGTACTAAGTTTTTCTACAATAGCAATTGTTATAAGCTTCTCAACCTAAATTAAAGCTGGAAAAATGCATTAAATACACTTTTAATGCCGCTAAAAAAAATTTTTAAAAATTAGCTAGACTGATTGATGTACAAAGTTTATTTATTTTTTATGAACCATTATATTACATATAGAATACAGTAAACAATAAAATATACTTTTATCTATAGAATTTGAAACAAATCACTTTTGAAATTAGCAATAGAATTTGCTAGCAGCCTATCTAATGAATACATACTATAATTAAAATATCTGGTATTGCCAAAAGGTACCTAATAGTTGCACACATATAAATAACAAGATTCAGATTGTACAATTAAAGTATTATAAGGTAAAAATGCAAATAAGATATAATAAAGTTCCTTCATTATCAGTTGTTTTTAGTGAAAATTTAGATTCTTGAAGATGACTTCTAGCCGGTAGATGAGAAATTAAATAATATCTAAACATTTTGTGTGAGTGTGTTTTATTAACAAGAAAAGTACTTGGCTGTGTTACAAACACTTGCCAGTTAAGAGATCAAATAAACATTTTTTCATGAAGCCCCCTCCAGATCACATTAAAAAATATCGTACTTGAAATATTATAAATCAACCATAAACTTCTCTAGGCAATCAAGATTGCCTAGGCATAAGCAAAGTCAAGTTTGACAAAGCAGTTTACATTCTAACTTACAACTATTTCACTCACTTTTGAAGTTTATAAGTTACATTTTTAATTACCTGCTCTAGGCCTTACACACACAAAAAATGAGCCAAATCATGTAAGAGTCAACTTAAAGTAGAATAAAGAATCTTAACATAACCGGATTACTGGATAATAAAGAGTAAAAACTCTCTGTTTTATTGTTATAACTAAATCAGTACATTGAATGATAAAGACTGAAAGTTATAATGAAAAATTAAAGTATTACCTTGAAACTATATCCTTCATATAATCCTGGTAGTCATCATCAATACTTTTCAAAGAGCCTTTCATGCTCAAACGATACACAATACGAATATACTGTCGCAACTCCAACCAATACGACTGAATCATTTTGATTTCTTCTATAGTTTCAGGTGTACACGTCCTACAGAAAAATTAAAAACAATAAAATGTTTTGCCGAAAAATACTTTTCAAAAAAAATTGCATTCGGGTTCTACCTTCGTTCGTTGCAAGATTCACACACGCAGTCATCTTCTAAAAAAGCAGCTGTATCAAGAATTCCAAACTCGTCCTAGACAGACAACTAAGTGGAAAAACAATTTCAAAATATGACTAAAAATGTCAAATAAAATGTCATAACCTACGAAAGCTAATTTCTGAAGAAGAGCAGTCAAAGCTTTCTCTGTCTCCGCCGATTTCAGATCAAGTTGTATGTTTGAAACATGTTCTTCGCTAATATGTGCCATGATTCTCAGAAGTTTATTACGAATAATTAAAAATATATTTACAACATTCTGCAAAATCTACCAAATCCATAAAAAGCCCCTCATGGATCATACCTTGTTTTGTTTTTCTATAAACTAACCCCCACTCTTTTCAGTTGCAACGTTCAAGAACGATCGTTCTAATGGGAGGAGAGAAATCAAGAAGGAGCAACTTCACAACTCAACACTAAAACAACATCATTTTTTTATTAGTGATTAGGACAGCAAAATTACGAATTCAGCTTCAATCGTTCAATAGTATACTCGAAAATATTCACAATTTTTTATTATTTCTAACTTTACTAAGAGTAACGGGGTTAATTTTATCACACTATAAGACTTTTTTTTTCATTTTAGCAAGTGTCACAGACATAATGTAATCGTACTATATTAACTTGCTAGCTGCTAAATTAATATGATTGGTCAAACATTGGACACTAGCAGGGAGATTCAGCTCCCTTATCGCTTAAAATCATCTAATAGTTTTATTTTTATGATTAACTAGAACCTATCTCCTTATTTGAACTAGTTATGTGTGATCGCTAATATTTCAGACCCTCGTCTATCTTAATCATTTGCTCATAAAACAGTTAAGGATAAATAAATTCTGCGAAAAATTCTATGAATATATTTTTATGAGCAGAATATATAAACTTCACTATTCAAATGGTATACTTTAATTATTTTTAGTGCAAGGGAACAGAATAAAAAATCTAACTGTCCCAGCCAGGACTCGAACCTGGATCTCCTGCTATCCGGGCTGGTGCATTTACCAATTATGCTACCGGGACCAGTCTGATAAGTTATTAAATTCCCCGCACTAGTGTCGAGAGTCTAACCTCCGAGGCCGACGAATATATCGTCTTATGCTCGGAGGAGCTGGCATTGTCAAGCTGTTTAAATGACTCTTCTTAATTTAATTTTAATTTTAATTTTATAAATATTATTTATTTTGTGGTCTTTAATCCCACGTAAATTTAGATAATTTTTAGTGCAAGGGAACAGAATAAAAAATCTAACTGTCCCAGCCAGGACTCGAACCTGGATCTTCTGTTATCCTGGCCAGTGCATTTACCATTAAAAATTGTTAAAATTTACGTGGGATTATATACCACAAAAAATAATATTTATAAATTTAATAAATTTAAAATTAAATAACGAGAATCATTTAAACAGCTTGATAATGTCAGATCCTCCGAGCATAAGCCGATATATTCGTCGGCCTCGGAAGTTAGAATCTCGACACTAGTGAGGGAAATTTAATAACTTATCAGACTGGTCCCGGTAGCATAATTGGTAAATGCACCAGCCTGGATAGCAGGAGATCCAGGTTCGAGTCCTGGCTGGGACAGTTAGATTTTTTATTCTGTTCCCTTGCACTAAAAATTGTTAAAATTTACGTGGGATTATATACCACAAAAAAAAAATTATAGGTATACTTTAATGAGTAGCGAAATTCAGTGGGGTAATACGCAGTGAATTGTTAATTCTATCAATTCTTCTATCACTAAGATTTTTGGCTGTTGTAGATCAGTGATAGTATCGTTCAATGAGGAATTGGACCACTTTGTCTATAAATTTATATTTCTTGTTAGTTTTATAACTCACTCACAGAAGCTGAATGACCCCCTATTCCCACCCATCTACGTTTTTTTTTTTTTTTTCAAAGAACAAGGGACCTCTCTCTCCCTTCCACATAATGACGAAGGAAAGGTGCTCTCCCTTGCCCCCCCCCCAAAAAAAAAACAACAAAAAAAATCGTGATATTTAACAACGTCATTGCGGCATTATGAACCAAGGGCAGCTTATTATCGTCATTTTACTCTATTTATCATAGAGTTTAACAAAGGTTCAGAAATCAACTAAAGAAACCACTGATTATAAGGAATTAATTATTAATGGATACTGATGTGCAAAAATTTTGTTGGATCTTCCAGCATGCTCAAGGCGTAATTTTCAAATAAAAAGTTATGCTGGAAATTAATTATAGTCTGGGTTTTAATAGATTGAGGAAGGCCTGAAGATTAATTAAGGATCCTGCTAGAAGTTAGATAGACATGAAAATAAATCCAGCAGATGGCTGGAAGGACTACTACTGAGACCAACTGCAGACAATGCGATTTTTTAAAGGATGTATACCTTGTCACATACCGTAGAGCAATCACTTAGGAGGATGCTGCTGACACAATAAAGGACTCCAAAAAATATGTCCTTTTTGGGACTTATAAAAGATAAGGAAAGTTACCTTATCCTAATAGCGATTCTTGAAGGCCTCAGACCTGTCAAGCTCCTTATCGCTTGTTAAACCAATATCTTGGAGGAAGGTATTATGCCATTTTAATCGAGGTTTGTCCAATTTACATGAACATCGCAAGAAGGAATGCAAAGATTACAGTGGATAGGAGATTCGAGAAAAATCTTGTTGTATGTGACGTCTATACCTATACCCCACTATGACATTTGTAGTATATAATAACCTATGACGCGTTATTTGTAGTATTCGAATTTTCTTCGCAAATCCCATGGAGGAATCTCAATGCTCCACGAGGAGAAAACTTCATTTAACATTTATTTTNGTAGATACCCCCTCCCTCCATGGATCTAACTGGTTGAAAGGGAGACTAACACACACACAAAAAAAAATTTTTTTTTTGAGAATGGACAAAGTTACATGACTGAGACACTGTTTTGAATTTTCTATAATGCTATAGTTTCTAATGCCACCCCATATAATTTACATCTTCTGTTAAAAATGTCATTTGGTTTAAATATTACAAAGAACCTGATGGATTAATAAGTATTCTGGATTTGAAGGCTATTTATAGCTCAATATCACTGTCGATAGCAGATATTGAACCGGAGTAATTTATCATTGTCGTACTAATTCGTTTGTTTTTAAATTTAACTAAAAGTTAACTACAATCTGAAATTATCATTAGTAGTTACCAGATTGTTAACTACAGGTTTTGAAGTTCAGACTGTCCTTCTCAGAATTCTATATTCACATATGTGATATATATTTTTATAAAGTGTATATAGAAAATGAAGCACTCGCGGCTGCGATATATAGTGATCAAGAATAGGTGGGCTAGAGAGTGAAGAGAGACAGGTGTGGCTGAAAGGACTCAAAGGAAGGTGAAGGCAATTGGGTTTTCCCTAATCCTCCTATTGTTGGCAATTGATACCAGGTCTTGTAGTGGCTTTGAGAATCTGCATTCTCTCGTCTTCAGTTGCAAATCTGAAGCCATGCCTGGAAGTTGTTCAATCACATGAACTTGGAACGCGTCATTAAAACTCACTAAATAACTCTGAGCATGCCTTGCTATGGAACGAGGGGACTGAGGTTCTGAAAATGATACTCCCTAGTACATTTTCTTAAGTAAAAAGTAGGACGAAAATTGCAATGAAGTAAATATACACAATTTTTGGATTGCATGTTGATGAGGATTGGATTTTTTATGTTAAGTGGGGGTTGACACTGGAGAACGTGTTGCCAGTTTTTATGAATGGACAGGATAAGCATCTGCTTTTATTACAAGGTCAAGTACCTTGTTTTGGTAAATTTGTGAGGGTTTTAACAGACAGTTTTTTTTTCCTGTTTAGTATATCTTGGAGGGTGGGGGCTTTTCTGTACGTAATGCACTGTACTCTCTATCCCACCAGTTCTTGATTACTATATATATAACTCCTTGTTTATTAATTTATTAATTGCTCATCAGACTGGCATTTATGCCCCAGACGGTAACGTCTTTGAGCTTCTGAATATGATTGGCCTTTTTCGAAGTGATCATTCTTGAAAGGAAGGATCATTCTCAAATCCGAAGCGACAAGCTTAGAGTTGCCAATGGATCACGTCATATATGCGGGATATTTTGGAGCCCTTAAGTTTCATTTATATTCTAATCAAATAAACGTAATTTTCGACTAAATTTCTAATTGATACTGAACCTCGTGTATCGTTTGATGCGTATTATCGTATAAACTCTAAAATCTCTGCCTTATACAAGGACAAATCCGCTTACATAAACTAAAGTAAGTAAGCCCCAACAACTGTGGAAAAATGTCAGGTAACTCAAAATGAAATTGACCCTTAGAAATTTTAGAAACATCTTCAAAATTTATGCCATAAATCATCGAATAATTATTGCTCCACTTCACGGAATAATTTGTTACTGTGTTATTAAAACATAAAATGTAATAATTTATATAAAACTAATATAATAAAAATTATATATTTGTAATTGTACAGTATATAATATAAATTATTTTGAATAATGAAACTTCTCTAGAGGAAAAATCAAATAGTAAACGTTGCTTTATGAAAATTTAAATTTTAATTATTTAACGGACGAAAATCTGATATTATCAACCAAATATGTAATAACTTTAAATTTATTTTTCACTTACCAGGAGATAAACTCATTCAAAATCTATTTTCTATGAAATTTACATGACTACCAATGTACTGGTAAACTAAAAATTGTCGAAAAATGAGTCAAAGTGCAAATTAACAAATTATTTTTGTGTAGAACGATTAGATGATTCACTTCTTCCTGATCCTTGATGAAGTATGGTGTATCCATTGAATTTAGGAAATTGAAAGCCCGATTATATAATAATCAATTATGCTAAACAAAACTTTTCTCAATTTTAGATTTCCTCCTCAGGGTTCTTTCACATAAATTCTCATAAAAGAGGTAGATACTCCTAAAACCACTTTTTTAGACATTTCGGATGTTTAAGAATGAAATTTGAACAGTGGAACACTCCTTTTTTCCAAAGATAATTTCACCAAGTTTTCAAAAAAGTCACTTTTAAGCGAGACTAAAATCAGATTTCATATTGAAGGAATTATTGTTTTTGGCAAAACCCAAGAAAAATATAAAAAATCAAAATTTGATAAATATATTGGACGCCTTGGGCGTTTAATTTCAGGCTGAGGCATTATCTTAAACAAATGAACATAAAAGTAATTTTTAGGATTAAATAAATATTACAGAAAATTAATTCCCTCCTTTTCTCGATCTAAACCCCTCAGTAACTTACTCCATGGGTAAGATAAAAAATTCGAACAGATGGAAAAATGTCAAAATTCCTTCTAGCTTCTTAAATACGTGTTCATGTTGCACCCATTACTCAATACCCAGAGGTAACCACAGATGACTCCATTTGGAAGCGATCTCCTGAAAGCATACAATTCAAGATTTCTTAATAGATCTGAAAAAATATTGTTCCACCAGACAAAAAGAACTTTTAGAAAATGTAGATTTTTTTAAACATTTAATCTTTCTGGAAAATTTTTGAAAGCTATTTATTAGTGACTATAAGCCCTACAGATGATTAGTGAACTTTAAAGACCCGTCCAGAATTAGTTCACTAATGAATTAAATTTAAATTTTTTTAGAAGAACGTTAAATTTAATACTGACTCCCATATCAGACCGATTCTAATAATGTTTGATAAATAAAACGATTTCTTGAAATTTTTCTAAGAAAATAAGTAACTAAATGATCTCCTTCACTATGAATCCACACTGCCAAAAATGTCAAAGTCCCTTACTAAGCAATATTTTAGGCTCTTTCAAATTTACGTTTTGAACTGAGATTATTGAATAATTTATCTCTGAAATTGTCAGATGAGCCGCTTATTTTTAAAGTGGCCTAACTCCATTTTTCTTCAAATCGAGATATTTAAAGTTTTGTGTTTCAATGAATTTAAAAATATACATATAGGATACTAATGATTTATACTGCTTAAGCGTATCTAAGGATGTTAAATTTAAAAATAGTGGCAATTATTAAGTAAATAACGTGCGTTTTCTTATCAAGAATGGAGTTGGGCCACTTTCAAAATTAACAGCCAGATTCATTATAAAATTTGAAGGTGTCTAGGACCATTCAACATAATTTAAGATGTTTCAAATGAGAACTGAATTTCTTGTATATATTTTGAAAACACTTCGGAAACATAATTTATGCGATTCAAAACATTTTTTAATTTATTACAGAACATAGAAAATTACAAACATGAGCCGGCGGCGAGATGCTTTTGTAACTTCGTGAAAATGGCGAGTAGTAAGCCGACTTCTCTTCCCAAGGCAAAGGAAAAATCTGCATCCTTCAATTGGCTCCTTCCCGTAAGGTCTGGCCTTCACGCACCTATTTCCCTAGTCTTTAACAATACAATAAAATAACCAAAATGCTAAATATGCAATACATATTTCGACGAAATTTGATGATTTTTATACCCCTTAAGTCACAAAGGTGAAATCTACAAATGTTTATAAGACCCTATAAAAATATTATAAATATTAATTATCAACGCATATTTTGAGAAACTTCTACCATTGCAACACACTTCACAAAGACAAATTCGGCGCTCCACGAACCCCTAAAAGTATATTCTCCTAAATTAAATCTTATTATGCAGTAAATCTTCCGAAGTACTAAACCCACAACACAGATTTTAAATAAATTCACTGCTACTACACCTCCTTAGTCATAAAGGTTTGTTACGCACAATTCCTCATGAGATCCTATAACAAAAAAAGAATACAGACATACTGAATCCGCGATACACATTTGACTACCCTTTAAAGCACAAACGTGTAATTAAAAAAGTATATAAGATAATATAATATGAAAATGTGCAAAAATGATAACCAGCAACGCTTATTTGAAGAACTTCGCTCTTTGGTTTTTCATACAGGCGAAATCGCCATTCCACGCGCCTTTAAAGGTAATTTCTGCCAATTTAAATTTTATCATCTCAATCTGAAATTAGAAATATTAAATCCGAAACATATACTTTGAAGAATGTAGCAACATGGCAAAACACCTTAATCATCCGCAAAATTCCATATGATATCCTATAAGACTAAAAAAGTTCTAAAGTATTAAATTGGCAGCGTATATTTTGAAGAAATTTACCACTTGACTTACTATCTGCTTCGAATATAGGTAAATTACATAATTACATAAAGACCATAAAAGACTATAATACAATTTTTTCAAAATACTAAACCCGCCATACATATTTTTTAAGAAATTCTCTAAAAGGATGTTATCATGAGGAATGCGTAAAAAAAAAAAAAAAAAAAAAATGCATAAATTGTGCATATCGTGGGCATGACACCTGGGAGTGGGGTGATGCCCACGATATGTAATAAGTTAGTAAAGAAGACCTCTGGTATAACGAGATAAAAATAAGGACTTCAGGAAGCTGAAATGGAAAGAGTTAAAAAACTACAGCGGAGGAGCAAAGATATAGAACTAAAGTGTATCAGCAAAGTAAAAGCATAGGCAGTGGGATGCAGAGGTTGTTAAGGGGATATGAACTTGAGTGTGCTTTCGCTTATGATATGGCTTTTCCATTGATGAAGAGAAAATGAAAGCAACTACATCTATGCCTACGACTATACATACCTGGGACCGAATCTCGATTCATGGGTCGAGCCTGCTTACCGTTTGTCGGATCTTACCAGATCATGTTCGGAGGTGTCTGTATGGCTTCTGTTTTCACTTAAAGCTTCGTCAATTTTCCTTCATGATAGTGATTGTTTCCAGTTTTCGAGTTTTAGCATTCGTATTCTAGCATTTCTATTATACTGTAAACTGGAAACTACCATAAAGTTTGGTATTACTTTACATATACCGGTATATATTGCCAGTTCCAATGCAAAATGTTGGTGCAGGAAATACCGCGTTTTTTTTACGGTACACGGAGATTCTCTGAGCTCATCCTTCTGAAAAACATTTTCAGTTTGGAATGGCAGATCACTAAATAAATAGAACTCAAAATGCTGTAAAACTTTATATGAAAGTCACGAATATGAAAACAGCTTCGGTGCCAGATACATTATGGTTTATTCCCATTTTATCTTTTTTTTTTTTTTTTTTTTTTTTTTTTTTTTTTTTGCTGTGTTAGCCTCCCTTGCAACCACTTAGGGACATTGGAGGGAGGGGCTATCTACAGGTTGCCACCCCTTTTTAAACATCCATGACTCAGGACAAGCTTCTATATTATAAATAAAAGATTGACCTGGGCGGGATTTGAACCCGCGGCGTCAGGATTGCGAGACCCATACGGATCCCCTGAGCTAGCCTGGCGCCCCAAGTATCTTATTTTTAAAATTATAAAGTAGAACGTTTTCTGGGTACTATTAGCATATATGAACCTCTTCGTAAGAAGCATACAAAGTTTTACGCTTTGTAATTTTGTAATTTAATTGAAGTATTACATCTGTAATGGAAGTAACCAACTTTTTGACGGTTTAATAATTTTAATTTCAATTTTAAATTTATCGTTGAAATAAATGTTTGTTCAGGCGGTTTGTATGTAGGCATCTTACATACAACGTTTGTGTTATTTTATGCATGTGTTAAATTATGACAACACAAATTTCATTGAGTACTTACATTGTGCTATTGAATGTTTCGTTCGGGAAGTCCGTTTAGAGTGGACACTTCAAAGGAGCTAAGGACACATGTTCTGCAGTCAAGAA
Source organism: Oncopeltus fasciatus (assembly GCA_000696205.2). Taxonomy (NCBI): domain Eukaryota; kingdom Metazoa; phylum Arthropoda; class Insecta; order Hemiptera; family Lygaeidae; genus Oncopeltus; species Oncopeltus fasciatus. Next base: position 120,991 of record KZ807336.1, on the reverse strand, counting down.
GATAAGTTCTTCAAAACTTTGTGGTATGTTGCTTGTTAAACTTTCGAAAGTATTTTTTTTTTCTTTTTTCCGATCAATTTCATTGCATGTATAAGCTTATGTATAGGTTTCTCTTATTTCTCCCTTGTTAGCTACTACTGTTGGCTACTATTTACTTCTAGTTTGAGTTTATTTGTAAAAAATGGATGTACTACTTCGAATAAATCATTAAAACTTATTTTTATGTCCAAAATCTGGCTATTTACACCGGAGGTGTCTGTCAGGCTCCTAATATCACTAGTTGCTGTGTTGATTTTCCTGACTGTTAATGCTTGTTTCTAATTTTGACTTAATATGTATCCTTCATCCTTATTAACACTATTAGGATTTTTTAAAATGATTTTATGGCTCCCTTGATTGTTCTATGGTTGTAATTATTCTCTTTATCGAGGATGGTGACATTCTCAAACTGTATTTGGTAGGTAGTGTGTATAAAATGTTCCGCCAATGTTGACTTCTCTGGGCGTCTATGCTTTATGCCAGAAATGTGTTCCTTGAGCCTCATTTTGCCAGTTTATCCAATACATGATTTACATCATGAATACAGAATGTTATATCTCTCTGGGATCCTAAGCCCCGGTTTATCCTTATGGTTAGAGAGAAGATCAGCCATATTTTTATTAGTAGTGTATGTCGTTCTGATATTGTGCTTCTTGAGGATCCATGCTATTATTTCTGTTATATCTCTAACCTACAGAATGTTAGTGTGGTTCCTGAATTCTTTTGTTTTTTCTGCTTCCTTACTATTTTACTTATGTGTTCTCTTCCTCTGAACCTTCTAAAATACATCTTAATCGTAGACTCATGAAGGCAGCCTTTAGATGCCTCTTTTCCTTTTCCAATTATATCAGCTCTAATAATATCTTTGCTCTGTTCAGTATAGATGTTTTTGACTCAGCTTGGAGTGTTCCATTTTCAGCTATAAGTGTGTTTTTTTGTTTTTTTTTTTTTTTTTATATATTCTTCTTCTATTGTTAAGTAGTTCTATATTTTTTCTATGTGAAGGACTATTTTTACTAACAATGAGTCATATCACCATTCATCCTACATTTAGATCTTTCCTGCATGGCCTGAGTAGGGATATCTGTAATTTCTACCAGACCCGGACCTGTAATATAAAACTTATTTTTTTCATTTTGTAAAGGGAACTTATTTTATTCATTTCCTTCTACCATGGAACAATTATTTTTCTCTTTCAATCATCAGACAATTTGTGATTTATGTTCATCAACATCGAATGTATTTGTTGAATTTTATTTGTGGCAGTTTGCCTTAGCATTAATATATATGTTTACTCTTAAGATGCATGTATTATGATTTTCCTATTATATTATGGAACATTAATACTGTAAGAATTAATGTACTTCCTTGAAGGCCTATTTTAAAATTTATTGTCAGTTATGTTTCTTGTTACCACAATTATCATTTTTGTAATTTTTTTTTTTTTCATTTACTTCTACTAAGTTATAATTCATGAATTTCCATAAGAGTTGTGATTCACTTGAGCTAAATTAAGGTTTAATATTAATTTAAATTCAATTTTATTTTAAATATTTAAAATAATGTATTTCATTATAATTTATCTAGAAAATATTAGAGATTTGGTATATGTAACATATTTTATGTGATATATGAATAAATGAAAATATTACTCCTAAGCTAAAGGTCACGGGTACAATGCTCACAGTGCTCAGTTGGTTTTTTTCTTTTTGTTCTTCTGTTTGTAATGACCCAGAGGATTCCTGGCGTGCTCTTAGGGAAATCCCAGCCCAGAATTGGGAACCGTTCTTCATTGAATAAGGAAAAAAATCAGGCAGCCAGAATGGTATGCTGACCCCATGCTTTCTCAAGTTTGTTGTGGATCGAAATTAAATATATCCTTAACATGTATTTCCCCTCTGGGCCTACTTGGCCTGTTTTGGGGCTGGTTTTTTTAATTATGTTTTAAAAAATAAACTTGTGTTTATTAACAAAGGTTAACATTATTGAAAAAAAAAAAAAAAAAAAAAAATCATACAATTCAGAGCCGAAAGAAAAATAGCAAGAGAAAATTTTTTCTCCCTTCATATGTTCATTAAAAAGTAAGTAGTTATGTTCCCTCTTCTTAGTGAACGAATTATTCCTAAGTCCTTAAGTATTGTCCTGCATCAGTGGTACNAGCCAACGTTTCGGCTTACATTGTAAGTCATCTTCAGGGCTGTAGAAATATAATGTCATGAGAATACAATAATAATTGACAATATTTTAATACAGAATTACCATAATGTAATGTGATATCAAAAGTATGAATGTTTCCATAGCTTTCTAGCTATGTAAGAGAATTTAAAAACATGCAGAATACAACTTATTAAAAAAATAATTGAATAAAATTAAAACAGTAATTTACCACACCTGCCTATCATGAAGACGAGAGAGGACGTCTTGTCCCTAAGTTCACATTTCCATGTCTGAGAAAATATAATTTTTCAGAAAAACACTATGGGTGGTGGAAGGGTGAGGGGAAGGTAAGAGGCGGAAGGTAAAACGGGAGAGCAGCCTGTTTCAAAAGGGGGGCAATAAAAAGGACAAAGGAAAAAAGGAAGGGTATTATTGGGAATAGGTAACTTTGGAACTAGGGAAAATGTTTGACAGGTTTATCGAGAAGAAGGGCTAATTGTTTTTAGAATGTTGAAAATGTTTGAATAAGTTGAAGAAATTTGTTCTATGTCCGTTCTGTGGTTAACTAGATAGTGTTGTAAGTTAATGTGAACGGTGTCAGATAGTGAGGTGTGAGCGTTTGTGTTCATAGGGTTCACTGGAACGAATGGTTATGCTCTCGAAGTCAAATGTGTGTTCTTCATGAAAAACATGTTTAGTGGGGGCAGTTTATATTAGTTTATTCTTTATGTCATTTTTATGGTTATTGATTCTACAGGAAATAGGGTTTTTGGTTTGTCCAATATAAGAAACATGGCAATTAGGTGTGGAACTGGGAATTTTGTAGACAACATTAATTCTGTTAGGAAGGGGGATGGGGTCTTTGAGGATGGTATAAATTGATTTTAGTTTATTGTTGGTGGAAAAAGAAAGCTTAAGGTTAGGGAAAGTTTTTCTGAGAGATTTTTTAATATTTTCAGAAAGTTTTGGATTATAAGGAAGAGAACGGAATACGAGGTTGTTATTTTGGGGGAGAGGGATAGTTGGAGAAGTGGAAATAAAAAATTATTTTACAAGATTTTTAATGGTGTGAGTAGGAAAACTATTGGACAGAAGGATGTCAGTAACATGTTTAATATTTTTGCTGTGAAATATCTTGTCAGAGTGTGAGTGATCTGTAGATGAGGTTTTTGGCTACTTTAATTTTTTGATGATGAGGGTGAGATGAGTTGAAGTGGAGGAGACGACCTGAGTATGTGTGCTTGGTATACCAGTCAGTGGAGATAGAGCTATTGGTGTTACGGATAATAAGGGTGTCAAGGAAGGGGAGATGATAATCAGATTCGATTTCAATGGTAAATTTTAGACGAGGGTGGTATGAGTTAAATGCAGTAAGGATCTGGGGGATTCTTTCTGGATTGAGAATGAGGAAGAGATCATCAACATATTTTTTAAGGAATTCGACCGGGATAGTGTAGTATCAATCCGAGACCATACTACACTATCCCAGTCAAAATACCTTTCCCTTTGCTGTACGTCCGGCTATCTCCTTTACCAAGGTAAATACTACAACCAGATTAACGGTCTGGCTATGGGAAATAACCTTGCTCCCGACATTTCAAACATCACCCTTAACAACCTCCTAGACTCTATCCTTCCCCCCTTTTACGACACTTTCTTCCTTAAAAAATATGTTGATTACCTCTTCCTCAATCCAGAAGAAATCCCCCAGATCCTTACTGCATTTAACTCATACCACCCTGATCTAAAATTTACCATTGAAATGTAATCTGATTATCATCTCCCCTTCCTTGACACCCTTATTATCCGTAACACCAATGGCTCTATCTCCACTGACTGGTATATCAAGCACACATACTTAGGTCATCTCCTCCACTTCAACTCATCTCACCCTCATCATCAAAAAATTAATGTGGCCAAAAACCTCATCTACAGATCACTCACACTCTCTGACAAGATATTCAACAGCAAAAATACAATCTCCTTGTGACATCCTCCTGCCTAATGGTTTTACTACTCACACCATTAAAAAACTTGTAAAATAATTTTTTATTTCCACAGAATTAATGTCGTCTACAAAATTCCCTGTTCCACACCTAATTTTCATGGTTCTTACATTGGACAAACACAAAACCCTATTTCCCGTAGAATCAATTACCATAAAAATGACATAAAGAATAAACTAATAAAAACTGCCCTCACTAAACTTGTTTTTCATGAAGAACACACATTTGACTTTGAGAGCATAACCATTCGTTCCAGTGAACCCTATGTACACAAACGCTCACACCTCACTATCTGAAACCATTCACATTAACTTACAACACTATCCAGTTAACGACAGAACGGACATAGAACAAATTTCTTTAACTTATTCAAACATTTTCAACATTCTAAAAACCAGTAGCCCTCCTTCTCAATAAACCGATCAAACATTTTTCCTAGTTCCAAAGTTACCTATTCACAATAATACCCTTCCTTTTTTCCTTTGTCCTTTTTATTGCCCTCCTTTTGAAACAGGCTGCTCTCCCTTTGTATCTTCTGCTTCTTACCTTCTCCCCCCCC
>KZ807336.1:95864-116007 GCA_000696205.2 Oncopeltus fasciatus | reverse complement strand
AGAATTACCATAATGTAATGTGATATTGTCAATTATTATTGTATTCTCATGACATTATATTTCTACAGCCCTGAAGATGGCTTACAATGTAAGCCAAAACGTTGGCAGATAATCTACCTGGATCTACCTGACCGAACCCCAACTAAAATCATCTTATTGCTTTAATATTAGATTTTTTTTTTGTTGGGGAGGGGGGGTTCGTTCAAGGTAGATACAAAAAATACAATTTAAAAAATATGTATTTTTTAAATGTTAATGTTTTAGCTTACATTGTAAGCCATCTTCAGGGCTGTTGAAATACAATGTCATAAAAAAAAAAAAATTTACATTTTGTTTACATAACCAAATGTAATGTGATATCAAAAGTATGTAGAACTAAGTAGAAAAATTCAAAATACAAAAAAAAAAAAATAAAAAAAAAATTAATAATTACGTGTGGTGAGACCTACCTATTATGAAGGCGAGAGGGGACTTCATGTAACCAGCAACCTATATTCATTACTGAGAGGTAGGGTTTGGAACTTATGAGAGATTTTTGGTATCCTTCCTCCATATGTGGTGTATAAAGGGAAATAAACTTCCATTCGATTCCTTTCACACCTTGAGACTCCTTAATTTTATTTTGGTCCAGGATCTCTAAAAAACCATTTATTTATTGTGCCGCTCCTCTGAAATTTGTGCCATTGGCAGACCATATAACGGTCGAAGGTCCTCGCCATGCTATTATCTGTCTTATACCTATCAGAGTGTTCTCTGTTGACAGATGTTTAGCCAGTTCTAAATGGATTGATCTAGTGGTTAGGCAAGTGAACAGAACTCAGTATCGCTTCTTCCTGTATCTTTTCACTGTTACCCAAGTAATTGAAGTAATCAACGCCTACATTGATAAATGGCCTGGAATAATGTGTGATCCTTTTAATAGGAAATTCTCCCACTTCGTGTTCCATCGTTTTTCCTCTGACCAGCTAACAATGTACACAGCGGGACCTAGTATCTATCATAAGTCTACGACATCCCAATATCCAGTATCTACTGGATTATAATATCCAGTAGATTATTAAGCAAGCTTATAGTAGCTTGCTTAATAATGAGTGCAGAAATAGTCAAACTAAGTTGTTTGCTCTCTTAGAGCTTTAACTCACATTCTCTCTCACTCGGATACATTTATTCTTGGCTAGCAAGAAAGCTGAACTGCACAACCATCTATTGCTTACCAATTTCTTATTCTTTGTTCCTTTGTCTGCCTCGTTTCTTTTCCGGGTAGCCAACACCAATTTTTCACATCCACATTCTCTTCAACTATTCAGTGAGGCCTAGTCGGTGAGCAAGAAACAAACAATATTGACGTTCATTGTTTTTAATCCAGTGTATCACTGAAGGAATCGCTCTACCAGAATGTCTCATCTATATCTGACTAACTTTATTTTTTACAAAATCGCACGACCCTGCCTAGAGCCTATCACTGCTGCTTGAAGCTTTAACCTGAGGACTGAAAGCTGTTTTAGGGGAATGATTTTACTTTGCATTGGTATGAAACTCATACAAATATATCCATTGCAATTAATTATTTGCATAATCGCTGCAGCTGCATAGGTTCGGTCACTCGCATCACAGAATACACGCAGTTGGTAATCTTGAGCCTCGCCCATTAACTAGTTGAAATGTGTAATTCTAAGTTTTTAGATTTAAAGAAAAAGAAGAAAGCCACTTGAACCATTTCTCGCCTAGGTCCTTCCCTTTCTTCTTCATCTCATTGTGTATTTTTCTGTTGAAAGTTTTAAACGTGCTCTAATTGTAAGTGGCTTTAATAAGAGGGTCATACACAGACATTACAATTCTAAGTACCTCACATTTAGTTATAATTCTTTAATTAAATTGCTATCAACTTTGTTAGAGTTGATCTGGAATATGAACAAATCATCCACTGGATCCCTCTTCAAACCCAATATTTTTTCCATTTTATCCCAACGACACTGGGTTGTTATTGAACTACTTATTTTGATTTAGCCCTTATATTCTTTAGAATCAAGAATCTTCAATATAATCTAAGTAGAGAATATAATTACTGAAGCCTAAATGTCTAACAAAGCCATGAAACCTTATTCAAAACTTATTCACTAAGCTCTTTAAAATTGAAGATTCTTAAGAGCTGAGAAAATTCTTAAGAGCTCTTACTGGAAATTCTTAACTCACTCTCATGTCCTAAGTTGCATTCAGCTTTCCCACGGATACTGCTGCTGCCTTCATCTGTACTTTTTTACTATATAAACCCAGCCATATTCTGTAATATTGTCTTTCGCTATCTGGTGTTCTGCCGCCAGTCCTTATGCCTGTGAAGCTATTTTTAAAAAGCCGAATTAGTGTTCATTATATTTAACTGGTGTTTACAAACAGGGACCTACAGAAGTTCTTCAAGTATGTTTATTTGACTTATACCATGTGTGAACTTATTCCACTTTTTGAAGAACTTTGTATCTTTATCCTTAACTAGTGGGAACTTATAAATATGTTGAATTATCGAGATCTATTTTTCGAATCGGTACACTAATATTTTGAAAATATTACACTAATTTGGCTTTTTGAAAAACTGGCTTCAACATAAGACTACAGGCAGAAGAGAACGTCAACAAGATGTTAAATGTTATATATATCATATATATGAAGATCATAAACTTGTGAAGACCTGGAGGAACCACAAGATCAATTTCCTGTGAGTACACTCTGTATATCTAATACCAAAATATTTATTAAGCCTTCATCTCTCAATCCTGAATCCTTAATATTGTCTACCCAAACTAAAGTATCAAAAGCCATCCCCCATGATATCCTCAAATATATTCCCAAATATGATGGAACAAGTTATAAACTTCCCCAATTCATAGCAACTTGTGAGGAGTTATTACAAAATTATTGTATGACTGACATTACAGAACACCAATTTAACCACTAGTTAATCTTTAAGGCCCCTATGAGTCATCTGGAAGTTCCAACAGAAGCCATGGATTACAATAATAATTGTAATAACGTGAATGAACTCATAGAAGCCCTGAGAAAAAAAAATTTTCTGACAACAGACCGCACTATACCCCACTTTATTGCAGAGCTCGCAACTCTGAAGTCATTCACTAGGGAACACTCTGTGGAGTTCTTAAACAGCTTAGATGAGGAAGAACTACTGTTATTACTAGTTATAAGTTTGAAAATTTAGAAGGATCACATTTATTTAATTATTATTTAGATTAATTTTACAATTGGATGCCACACTAGTAGAACATTTATACATTGTGTTCACCCAACATTAGGTGCATACTTACAAGCATTACAAATAGGACTTAAAGGATGCTCGAAATAAATTTAAAATGATTGCAGCATATTACTAACACAATTTAAATACAAAAGTACAATTGAAGTGATTAATAAACAAAATGCGAGAAACTTTAGAATTCCAAATCATACACAATTTACATATAATAAACAACATCCAAACATTCATCAACAAATTTTACACTTCTCTAATTATTTTAATTGACCAGCAAATTTTGCGCTCTATCCAAATTCGACCTCCTATGCAACCACGTTTTCAACAGCAAACTTTTCAATTACCTAATTTCCAAACAAAAATTATCCAAAATCCTAATTCCCAAAACACTGTTTCTATGAAGACGGTACACTCGAGAAATTCTCGGAATCATTTCGGTTTACCGTATGAAATTAATTATGTTAACACACATGTAAATAAAAATTCAGAACAAGAAGGACAGAAATGTGCACATAGAGACAGTACTTTAAAAGGACAAATAAAATTGTTAACTGATTAAATTTTTTAACATCTAAACGTCTTTAATATCTAAACTAAGAGAATATTTTTTTGAATCAGCTTACAGTCTCCATGCTCCACCAAACTTAAATATTTAGAGTTAACTACTCTAGAAAAATGTCTCCCTTATTTTATAGATTCCAAAAATCGCAAATGGCTCATTTTGATACAGGATCTTTGAAACATTACATTAACCCTTTAATTGTTCCAACTCCATGCCCTCGTTCTGAGGAGAGATTTTTTTGAGAACACCTAATGGTGATTCAAAAGGTTCTGAATATATACTGCTTCCATCTCATGAAGTTTTTTCTAAAACAAATTATCTTAAGATGTATATTTTTAAATTCTCTAGAAGATTTTATATTTTGTTAGGACATGAAACAATGAGATCAATGGGTGCTAATATTAATTTTAAGTCTAGTAAACTAGAATATAATGATGTTATAAAACATTCATTATTTCAAATAGAAAATAATGAAGGAAATGAAAATGAAAATAGTAATAAAATTGAGGTAGTAAATAAAAAAACAGGTAGTAAATAAAGTTACAATCATACCAAAATTACTTTAAAACCTGGTTTTAACATTATCTCAGTCCCAGCAAAAAATAAATCAGAGGGAATAGGTACAATAAAACCAATAAATTTAAATAATGAAGCTTTTATTGATGAAGGGTTAGTTAAAGTAGAAAATAATAAAGCAACTTGCATCGCTTATGCTAACGAGTTGATGACCATTTGTCCTCAGCCAATGCATATAGATCTTCATCTATTGAGTCCATTTATTCATCATGTCTGGTAACCAATTGTTCCTTGGAACTTGATGAAATTTTTAGAGAAATTCCTAACCTACTTCGAACAAATCATATGAATAGTGAAGAAATAGAAAAAAATAATGAAATTAATTAAACAATATCCTGAAATTATAAAAAGGGAAAATGATAAATTTAGTAGTTCAAATTTATTAAAACATAAAATAATAACTAAGAATGCCAATCCTTTTTATAATAAAAATTATAATAGCTATCCCCTATTGTTTTAGAATAGATGTACAAATAGAAATAGATAAACTTTTAGATAATAAAATAATTAGGTCTAGTAGTTCTTCTTATAATTCGCCCATTTGGGTTGTTCCAAAAAAGGTAGGTACCTCTGGCAAATGAAAAGTCTGCATGGTGATTGACTACCATAAATTAAACGAAAAACAACTGAAGATAAGTATCCTCTCCCTAATATAGAGGACTTGCTTGGAAAAATAGGACGAGTAACATAATTAGGTTGTATCGACCTCGCCTCAGGCTTTGATCTGCATGAAATGGACCCCGATTCAATCCACAAAACTGCCTTGAGCACTGAAAATGGTCATTACAAATTTCTTTATATACCATCTGGACTTTGTAATGCTCCACTTATCTTTCAAAGGGCAATGAATATTATATTTTCAAAAATTAATGATGTACTTGTCTACAAGAATGACATAATCATATTTACAGATAGCCTTGATGAACAACAAACACCTTCGAAGTGTTTTTGAAAAACTGGAAGAATGTAATTTAAAAATTCAGTAAGACAAAACAGAATTTTTTAGGTGAGAATTGTTATTTTTAGGTCATATAATTTTGAAAGAAGGCATAAGGCCTAACCCTTGAAAGATTGAAGCTATAAGGCAATTACCAATTCCTAAAAATCAAAAAGAAATTAAATAATTTTTAGGTCTAGCGGGTTATTACAGAAAAATGATAAACGGTTATGCCAAAATTACCAAGTCTTTAAGAGCAGTTTAAAAAACCAATGCACAAATAAACATAAAAGATAAAGAATATGAAAATGAATTTGAAACTTTTACAAAATAGTCAATAGGACTATTGTACTAGTCCTATTCTCCAGTAGAATAGCTCCAGCATCAAGATTTTTCTAAACAATTTATCTTAAGAACCAATGCATCTAACTTTGCTCTAAGAACAGAGCTCTCTCAAAATTTTGATGGCAAAGATTTACTCATATCCTTCACCTCTGGTACATTAAAAAAACATGAGAATAAATTAAGTAGCAATGAGAAGGAACTGTTAAATCTTTTGACCATACTTCTATGGGACAAAATTTTTAATTCAAACTGATCACAAACCTTTACAATGGCTTAATAGAATAAAAGAACCGAATTCGAAATTATTATGTTGGAAATACCTATTTTTTTATTTTGAAATAAGGTGCATTGCAAGAAAATAAAATGTTGTTGCTGACTCATTGTTAAGAATTCAATTATATAGCGTTATAGAGAACAAAATAAATCCCCAAGACGTTCTTAACGAATTCATTTGAGAATATGCCTCTGAGTCGGAAGAAGTTCCTGATGACACAAGTATTTTAACTGTGCATTCTCAAGAAAGCTCTAGTAGTCATTAGTCATATGTGAAGATGACAAAATATTAAATGTCAAACAAAATCAATTAATTTTAGAACGAGTTTAATAAAACTGTTTAATAAAACGTTTAACATTTTACTTCCAACATAATTCTAACCTAAGTAGAATAAAAACGTTTTGTATTCAGTATTTATTGTAAATGCACTGTCTCATTAAAAAATGAATATGATGCTATGTTCGAAGCCTTTAAGAATTTCTTAACAAGTAACTTTTATACTAGAAAATTAAAAAGATACAGCTAACTAAACCTAGATGTTACAACTCCTACAGAGCAACAAGTCGTCATATCTAACTATCACACAGGCAAGACACACCATAGAGGGATTAACGAATTGTACCAACAAATATGACAAGCTGGACTTTGATTGACTTTCTCTAAAAAAAACTTAAAGTATATCCTTTAACCAGCCTTAATCAAGTCGAAATACAAGAACATTTAAGTTCATATTTTGCACTATGTCCAATTCCAAAAATTCAACAAATGGACAATGGAAGGGAATTTAATAATATTAGCTTACAATATTTTTTAAAAGTATATGATGTAGAACTGCATTACACAACCCTAGGACATTCAGACTCGCAAGGTCTTATTGAAAGATCTCACTCAACACTAATTGAACGATTAAACACTATTCAGTAAGAACACAAAAACATGCCAATAGAGAAATGTATTAAATCAGTGACAATAGCTTTCAACAATATATTAAATTCAAACATTAAATTAACACCTATTGAAATTACTTTCGGCACATCTAAAAATCCTTCTATTTGCGAATTGCAAGATGCTTTAGTGACTGAGGAACTTGCTGATGAATACTTGAAAAATCTAGAAATTGTTCACAAATTAGTAAAAGGCAAACTGGACTCTGAAAAACAAAAACGAACTGAACAGCTAAATTTAACTTCGGGAACCGAACCATCTATACCAGACAAGCCCTATTTAAAAACCACTTTTCACAAGAAACACAAACCAAAATACTTAAAAACTAAATACAATAAAGACATTAAGATGATCATATATAGTCGAGAAAAAATTAAGAAATATCAAAAATTTCACCCTAACAGAACAAAATGTCCCAGAAATAACACTAAAGCTTCATTTGTTACAGGTCATGCATCATCTTCACATCATAGTACTATGGTTAATCCTAGCACCAGTGATGCCATACCAACTCACAGACCTTAGTAAATCAGCAGGTATAACACCTATTAAAATTCAAGACTCTTACGTTATTTCAGACTATTATACCTATATTCATAGTTAAAATTTAGACACGTTTCACACTGCACTAAATTCAATACATAAATTAATTACTTTTATGCCATACAAATATAGGATAGATACCAAGTAGACAATGTAATTAACTCTCTTTTACAATATACAAAATTGAAATTTAAACATTTATATTTAAACAATCGCAGAACTAAAAGAGGCCTCATTAATGGTTTAGGATCTGCTATATCATGGCGAACAGGAAATATGGACGCTATTGATAAAGCAAAGTACATACTACACATTTTGATGAACATCTGCTCGAACACAACATAGATAAACAATTGTCCATTAACAAACAACTGGTTAACGAATTCAACCAAGATATTCAAATTATACATGATATCAATGCTAAAATACAGAATTACTTCCAACACATAACTAATATTACAAGTATAATTGAATTACATAACCAGTATACCTTTTAGTTTGAAATCCTCATCTTGTATAATAAAGTTAATGGTATTATACAAGTCTAGAATTTTGTAAACTAAATATTATTCACTCTAGCATTTTGTCATTCTCAGAGGTTACTAAAATCAATAAGAATATTCAGATAAAATTTATATCAACTCTTCCTGAAGTATTATGACAGTTGGGTAAGGTACATTGTTCCTCACAAACAAATCATGTATCATATTTTTTACAGATCCCTCTTCCTCTTCTTCCTATGAAACTATTTTCATTTTATCATATCCTTTAATAAGAAATAACAAATGTGTTACAGCACATGTCTATCCTTTTTTGGTATTAAGATATAACGAGTTATTAACAGGTAAGCTCATAAATAATAATTCTTATTGTAAAAATGTTTCTAAAATATCGAACATGTGTATTAATTATCTAATAGATGATAAAGAATTAGATGGTTGTAATTCATTGGTTAGGCAGGTTGATCATACTATTATCATTTATTGTATATTATTTGTAATTATTATGTTTATATTTGTTATTCTTTTCTACTTAAACAAAAAATATTGTAAGAAAATTTTCAGCTATATATTCAAGCAGAATTTTCTGGCAACAGAGACATCGCCTCCTGATTGAAATTATCCGGCAATCCCGAACTTCCTCTTGCTTCGCCGAGGACGGCTTCAGTTTAGGGTGGGAGGAGTTACATCCAGCTTTTCCAAATCTACTGCTGACTGCCTACTATATAAACCCAGCCATATTCTGTAATATTGTCTTTCGCTCTTTAATGTTCTGCCGTTATGCCCATGTAGCTATTTGTAATAATGTTACTTTTTTTAAAGCTGAATTAGTGTTCATTATATTTAACTCTAAATCACATTTTAGATTTGGATGATGATTATCCTATAATATTTGTTGAATGGGAACAAAGTACTTGATGTGCAATAAATCATTCTGCCATCTTTAAATATTTGGGTCACATATTTAACTTTTATAGTGACATTTTAAAGGAGAAATAACTATCTGGTTCCTTGGTTTTTTAGTGTAGTGTATTGGCCAGGGGGAAAAAAAAAGGTTCAGTGCTATATCAATGAATGTAACAGCTTTTTGTGGAAAAGATTTTATGGTCAATAGTTTTAAATATTAGGTACAATGTGATGACAAAAGCAGTCTTTGCACTTGTCGGATGTCTAAGTTGATTTTTTTTTTTAAATATATAAATTAAAGACTAAGCAATTAAGATAAATGTGTGTTAACTCTAATGATTTAGCAGGTTAACTATTATTGGTAATGCCTAGGACTGTAGCCTTGCTGTAAACCACAACCACTTATTAATTTTCTATCCTAGGGCATTTTTTATTTTTTTTTTATGAAATATATTGTATATCATTAAATAACATTGACTGTTATAGCTAATATCCCCCCCCCCCAGCCTTAGATGGATCCCATGTCTATTTTATAAATTAAATTTACCTTTTTTTAGGAGAACCTCTGCTTTTCTTTGTATAGTTGATCAACATAAAGGAAATTCTGATTCCCTTGTTTAACAAAGTCATAGAAACAAGACTTTATCCAAAATAACACTCTTAGGCTTTTCAAGGGATCATCCACTATATAACATTTTTCAAATGCCAATAAACTAAAAAAATGTCAATTTCTAACCATATCATCAACAGTATTATTTTCTACCCCTAATTCCTGGGATAACTTTTTTAAATATTTACCCCAATTGTTACCCAATTAAAGCTTCTAATTTTTTTTTTTTTTTTTTTTTCTAAGGAACTTCAGTGTTTTTTTTTTTTTTTTTGTTTTTTTTTAAGCTATTAGTATTTGCCACAGTTATAACGAAATGAGAAATGAATTAAACAGAATGAAAGAAAAGATTCTTGGAAAAATTTTACATATAAAACTTGAATTCAACTTAATCTAGCAGTGCAGCTAGGGTCGATTTGACAGCAGGCTCTTCTCTTCATTCATTAGCCTTTTCATATTAATTTAAAATAATGTTCACTGTCATGTATCAAATATTTTTTAAGGATTGGGGGAGAAAGGCTTGGTTATTAGCGATCTGGATTAATCGAGAATCAGTTAATTGAGTCGTATATGGTTGTACATTGTTTATGTGAAATGAATTTATAATAATATAGTTTTTAAAAACTCTTAGGTCATTATAAATAATTTTAATATCTGCATTGTATGTCGAGACAATTCAACTTATATTCTTGGTATAGTATACCAAGTATGCAAGTTTAAAATGTCGTTTTAATTCCAATAGAATGCGCTCTTAGCCTATTGAAGGATTTGCTTATCTCTAAACGCTATTTTGTTTGTNTGAGTTGTTGCAAATCTCATAGAAAGTGGGATGGTTGGTGGTCACCTTGTTTCTGTTTTCCGAATCTTCGTGTTGTCAGAGTTTCCGAAAGCTCTCAATATATCTTATGTTGGTATCCTCACCAAATCAATCACCTCTCTAATTGCATTTGTGCCAAGCTGAGATCCGACCAGCCTGAACATATTGAGCTGATTATTATACAAGTCTATAATCATCTCAAACTGCAGAAAAATACCTCAGGGTCGTTTTTGAGGAACCTGAGTAATTGGGACTTCATTGTAGCTGCCAATGTTGCGTTTATTGCCAGCAGGCTCATGAGCCAACTTGGTATCGCCGCTGCTGCCTCCTTCCAATGTGAGCAAATCGTATTTATAACTTTTAGCCATAGGAAAAAAATTAAATAATGATATACTAACATTGGGGTTACCTCTTAAAGGCTAGATGAAGGGTGAAATGATAAAATAAAAGCTAGAGACACAACATCTATTTGTGTATAAACAAGTCCATAACATAATAAGGTTGTTCTATAAAATAAATCGATCACAGAGCATCAATACAGAAGAGTTAGTTGAATAGAAAAATCAATAAAACTTGGTCCAGGTCAATATATCAAATAAATCATGAAATAGAATACAAGGGAAAGTAAACACACAGGAAGCTATACATTTATATCCAATGCATACCAGGAAGAGGTTATTAGTAGGTTAATCACTGAGTGAAATAAATGAAGAAAAGGTGGTAAATAGTAAAAATAAAAATAAATAAAACTATTGGCAATAATAATAATGAAATGTGTAATAAAAACAATGAAAATGATAAGATTCGTGCATCAGTGGCATAACCTTCTGTAGGAAACCATTACCTTCCTGGCGGGTGACTTCTAACAGTTTGTGACAACAAAATCCTCCTTTACACTGCTACAAGGCTTGTTGACATAAAATTAATTATGTATGCTATCAACACAAATCATAATTGAATCCATAAGTTGGATTAATTTTATTAATATAACAAGTCTGCAAGCATAAAAGGTTATTCAGTTGAATTTATTTATTTATTTACTTATTATTCTTAGTTATTTCAGTATCCAGATTGACATTGAAAAAACCAAAATTGTATTATTCTGCTATGTCCCAGCTAATAACTTTTAATATAAACTAAAATAAATTATATTTTGAAAGTATAGTCTTCCCGTGTAAGTAAATATATTCTTTATGGTTTTGGGTTACATTATCTTCTATAAGCTAGATAAGCTATTCATAACTATGTGAACATTATACCCTCATGATTATATGTCTACTCTAATGGTCGTTACTTATTGCTTTGGCTCAAGATGCCAATGAAGTCTTAACAGATAATAATAAATTTACATATTTAGAAATACAGTTTCCTGGTTTTATTTTTGAAAATAATCCTTTATTTGTCAATAAATGTGATACATTTCATTTATTCATAAAGTTGGTTACCTATATCTAATTTATTTTAATTTTTATTTAGATGGCAGAAGTTAATGTATCTGTTGGAGGTTCAAAACCTTTTAACTTCTTGACATGGGAAATTGATACAACTGGGAAGCTTCTTTGTGATGAGTTTTTTCATATGGCATGCCTCAGTGATAAAAAGAAATTTGATGTATATGTAATGCCATACCGCAACATCTCTCACTTTGCATCACTTAAATATCAAGTGATCACCAAAACCCATGGACGGTATAGATATTTAAGAAGGAGACAGACTGGCAAGGTTAGTTGGTTCTGTTACAACTTGATTTAATTTTTCCTGATTTATTGTCTAAATAAAAATGTTGAAAGTAGATTAGATTCATTGAAATATGGCTGATGTGGCTTTCTTCTCTTATTTTATTTTATTACTGTTCCACAATAAATACAAACATTATCACTTATGCATAACACATATATAATTCATTCTTGAATTCTAATTCATTATGTCAAACGAAAGCATATTAATTACCTTTTTTTTTTTTCACTTTGTGAAGCTTGTGTATGAATTTTCTTTTACTGAACATAATAGTGCACAATTAATTTATGTCATAACATTAAGATTTTTAAACAAATACATGTGTGCCTGGTATATCTATACCAATCTATCTAGATTGGATTCATGCTTCAAACTCAAATATTTTAAATCCAAAAAAAAAAAGTTTTTATTTGTAATTAAATATATTATCCTTCATAATTNTATATATATATATAGTATACCACATGTGTTTTCAGGCTATGTACAGTGCATTAGATTGATAAGGATTGTGCCATATTAAGACTTCAAGTTCTCTCACAAACATTGATAATCATTTACATATGTCTAGTTATATACCCTCTAATAATCATGGTTATCTAATGGTTTTTCTCCTGACTTTTTTAAAGAACAGACAGCTATTTAAGTATAGCTCTGTCCCATTTAGGAATAGTAAGCTGAAATTGCATTACATCACTCCTTTTTATGCAAGTAACTAATATAGATTTGAGCAATCAGAATCATCAAGAAGCCTGTTTTCTGTCCAAAATTGTGGGATTATTCTCAATAATAACAAATATTATCTCTCAGATCTCACTGATACTTTTTAATCCCTTAAATTTTTGTTTTCCCTCAGTCACAGTATTCCAAATTTGATCTCATCTACTGGTGATCCTCTCCATGATCACCACTGTTTCAAGTTAAAAAAAGAAAAAAGAAAGAAGAATGATAAAAATTAAAATGTATATTAAAAAAAGTAAAGATAAGTACACCACACAAAAGACAAAAGATTAGCCACTTGAAGAAAACAGTTTTAGTGGCCATACACACACAATACAAAACAAATAAACTCATTAAAAAAATGAATCATAGCACATAATCTTTATTTAAAAAATCTTTCATAGCTCACACCATTATCTTTCCTGAAATTATGTCAATTTTTTAATGTGGTGGGTTATTTTTACAATTCAGCAGAATATAATGACTAAAAAATAAGACATGCATAAACATGTGTATAAATTTCAAAATTTTAATTAAATTTGAAATAAATTCTGTAGTAATTCATTTCTCTTTTTTTTATCAGTTTAGAAATCATAGTTTTACAGATTTTTGGAGGAATAAAAATATAAAATATGGTTATTCAACATGTTCAAAGTGACTGTTTGGTGCAAAACTGTCTGGGGATGTAGTATACCAAATCACTTTGGAGCTTAGATTATTTGATGGTTTGCTTGTTTGTCCTTGGGTCTCTAGGGCTTCTATGCACTCTATTACTTTCTCAAGGGCTGCCAGCAGCTGACCTC
This sequence comes from Oncopeltus fasciatus, assembly GCA_000696205.2. NCBI lineage: Eukaryota > Metazoa > Arthropoda > Insecta > Hemiptera > Lygaeidae > Oncopeltus > Oncopeltus fasciatus. The sequence goes on along the minus strand of KZ807336.1, from coordinate 102,479 downwards.
TCTGTCATTGGAAGTGCTAACTTTTACTGCTGCCACCTCAGTGCTACTTGGCTTGTATATTTCTGCTATTGTATTTGCTTCAGTGGCAAACTTTCCTATGTCTGTTTTTACCATGGCCGCTAGCGCTGTCAGCATACGCCCTGGCAAGTCCTGCAGCCAAATTGACTTAAGCAGATCCCCTGTTATCATATTTCCCCTGAGTTGTTGCAAATCTCATAGAAAGTGGGATGGTTGGTGGTCACCTTGTTTCTGTTTTCCGAATCTTCGTGTTGTCAGAGTTTCCGAAAGCTCTCAATATATCTTATGTTGGTATCCTCACCAAATCAATCACCTCTCTAATTGCATTTGTGCCAAGCTGAGATCCGACCAGCCTGAACATATTGAGCTGATTATTATACAAGTCTATAATCATCTCAAACTGCAGAAAAATACCTCAGGGTCGTTTTTGAGGAACCTGAGTAATTGGGACTTCATTGTAGCTGCCAATGTTGCGTTTATTGCCAGCAGGCTCATGAGCCAACTTGGTATCGCCGCTGCTGCCTCCTTCCAATGTGAGCAAATCGTATTTATAACTTTTAGCCATAGGAAAAAAATTAAATAATGATATACTAACATTGGGGTTACCTCTTAAAGGCTAGATGAAGGGTGAAATGATAAAATAAAAGCTAGAGACACAACATCTATTTGTGTATAAACAAGTCCATAACATAATAAGGTTGTTCTATAAAATAAATCGATCACAGAGCATCAATACAGAAGAGTTAGTTGAATAGAAAAATCAATAAAACTTGGTCCAGGTCAATATATCAAATAAATCATGAAATAGAATACAAGGGAAAGTAAACACACAGGAAGCTATACATTTATATCCAATGCATACCAGGAAGAGGTTATTAGTAGGTTAATCACTGAGTGAAATAAATGAAGAAAAGGTGGTAAATAGTAAAAATAAAAATAAATAAAACTATTGGCAATAATAATAATGAAATGTGTAATAAAAACAATGAAAATGATAAGATTCGTGCATCAGTGGCATAACCTTCTGTAGGAAACCATTACCTTCCTGGCGGGTGACTTCTAACAGTTTGTGACAACAAAATCCTCCTTTACACTGCTACAAGGCTTGTTGACATAAAATTAATTATGTATGCTATCAACACAAATCATAATTGAATCCATAAGTTGGATTAATTTTATTAATATAACAAGTCTGCAAGCATAAAAGGTTATTCAGTTGAATTTATTTATTTATTTACTTATTATNATTTACTTATTTTTTTTTGTAAATGGATTAGGATTAAAAAGTGTAGCCTGAAATTGTCAGGAAGAAAGGATGTACATCCTATGACAATAAAGAACTAATCTAATCTCTCTCTCTCTTCCTCCCTCAGTCTGTCTGGCTTGAGACGTCAGTGAGTTCACATTGGCTCCACGTTTTTGATTGTTTTAAGTTATTATACCAATAAGTTCACATTTTTCTGTTATTTTTTTTTCTAAAAAAAAAAGGTTAACTATTTTTACGAAATATCCCAGTTACATATTTCGTGACTGAAGTGTATTCTGTGAGATATATGGCACCGGAGAAATAGCTGTGCTGAGAAAATACACTGTGCTTATACACTCTGCTGAGCCCTCAGGTATTAGCTTATCTTCCGCTAACTCACTATCTTCATAAGCCCTCTTCCCCCACCAGCACCCTACAGGTGACTTTATTTATATTTATATACGCTTGTCACATCTCTCATGCCGCAGTGCCCAATTTGCAAAAATACAATTGGTCGCGAGGACAAATTTTCTCTTGCATGTTTAGGTCGCAAGGCACTGTATAATGGGCGATGCTGCGAGGAATCAGACCCAGATAATTGGAAATTACTGAGGAAGAGCTGGTTTTGCACCAAGTGTGAGAAAGCCAGGAAGGCTATACCTCCAGGTGAGAGTCCTGCTAGTCCTGTGAAACAGAGTACCTCGCTAACAAGTGACCCCCATATTACAGCCATACTCGAGGTCTTTAGAAAGCAAAATTTCTGGAATAAAGTCTATTTTCGATACAAATATGAATGATATCGATGAGATAAAACTTTCTTTGGAAGCTCAAGTTTCGAGAAGTACTGACCACTTAAGTCACCTAATAAAAATTCGAGGAACGCATAGAGTCCCAGAGTGAGCACTTTTTAAGGCTGAATGAGGAAGACAAAGCTTTGAGGAACAGGATAACGGAATTGGAGGTGGGGATGAATAGAGCGGAGCTTGAGCTGAAATGTAGATCCATGGAAGTGCGAGGGATACCTGTGCGCCCTGGTAAGTTGCCCGAGGCCCTGATGATGAGTATGGGGCTGGCCTCGGTCTGAAACTTGCTCCAGAGAACTTTGACAAGGTGGTGAGAAACAGGCCAAGACACGATGACCCTTGACCTCCTGTTATAATTGCCAAGTTTGTTCGCCAGTCAGTGAGAGACGAATTTGTGAGGCTGAGAAAGGTCATGCGGAATTTCTCAACTAGGCACATAGGCTGGGAAGAAAATGACAGCCACGCTATTTAGGTAAGCGAGGAAATGATTAGGGTGCGAGGAAATGTTTAGAACAAGCGTCTCTACTGCCTTGCCATGCAAAAGAGAGCGGCAGGAAAATTGAAGTATGTCTGGTTTGGAGGAGGAAGAGTTCGCTGTCGATGAGATGACGGCTGTTCAGTCGTTATAGTCTACGTCCCTGAAGATCTGGACATCTTCGGATGACGCCTTCAACTTTGTGACCTTTGCTCTCCCACAGGCTGGCTCGGACGGACCTTTCCACCATTGTGCATGCTCTCATTGCTATATAAATTACTTTTCTTTAAATTTAATATGTATTATGGGTGATTAAGTTTTTTAAAATTTTTTTAATGAATATTTTGATAACTTTATTTAATTTATTTTGAATAAATTATTCAACATTTGGGGAGCTTAATACTTCTCATTTTAAGTGTTTAATTTAAAATTTCATTTTATTTAATTTTCATTGCACTGTGCAGTATCACTTTCGCTTTTCCTCGTTTTACTTAGTCCACTTAATCTTCTTCAAGAAAATATGAATAATAATAAAAATAGTAATATTAGTATAGCACTTCTCTCTCTCTCTCTCTCTCTGCTCAGGAAGCTGGGGGCATTGGTGTGAGCGAGGATGTATTGTCGTGGATATGCTTTTACCTTGTTGACAGGAGGCAGAGAGTAGGGGCAGGTGGCTAGACCTCTTCCTGAATGAGGTGCCTGAGGGTTCTGTACTGGGACCACTATTGTTTTTGGTCTACATCAATGATTTAGTTAGGACTGTAAAGTATTGTAAAATTCACCTTTTGGGGATGACGTGATGATATGGTACAGTGGATATCCAGATAGTATTACGGGTTGGTTTCAGAGAGTGAATGAGGACCTCGCAAGATTAGGAGAGTGGTTGTTGAGTAGTCAGTTATCCCTTAACCCGAGCAAGTCACAGTGGCTATTGGTTGGTACTTCGAAGATGCTAGCTAAGTGTGATTTGGAGGTCATACCTGGACTGATCATTGGCAGTCAGGCAATTCCTAAAAGTAAACAAATGAAAGTACTAGGAGTGATTTTCAATAGCACACTGACTTGGAAAGATCAGGCAATGGGTGTAGCAAATAGAGTTCGGATCTCTCTGCATCCATTGATGAGATGGAAGCGATTATTGTCAGAAGAGGTAAAGATGAGGTTGGTGTCCTCCTTGATTCTCCCTTTAGTCTGGTATTGCGATTCGGTTTACATAGGCATTAACAGCACGGAGGACATCTGGATCCAGAGGGCAGTAAATGAGGCAATTAGATTTATTCATGGTATGCGATGGGATGAACATATTGCTCTGAAACGTTTGGGGCTAGGATGGCTCACAACAGAGGACTACAGGAGGTTGAATCTGTTATGCTTAGCAAAAAAAGTTTTAGACACCAGATTTCCAAGAAACCTCAAGGACAATTTCTCATGGATTAGGGGAGAAAGGCATGCTGGAATGCTCCAGTTACCTACCTGTAGAACGGACATATTCAGAAGTGCATTCCACTTCTCAGCAACAAGGGAGCTAAATGCATTGCCGCATGAGGTGAAAAGGTCGTCGTTCTTCCGAAAGGCCTGCTTGAAACATTTTCTGGCAACGGACTAGGCAAGCACATAATAGTGTTATTTATTTTTTAGTGATCATTGGGGGATTTGTTAGGGTGGAAATATAATTTTAATAATTATTTAAAATNGGGACAAGTTTGATAAGTTACTAAATTCCCCGCACTAGTGTCAAGAGTCTAACCTCCGAGGCAGACAAGTATATCGTTTTATGCTCGGAGGAGCTGACATTGTCAAGTTGTTTAAATGACTCTCGTTATTTACTTTTAAATTTTAATTTTATAAAATTTTTGGTGGTATTTAATCTCAGTTGAAAATTTTCTATATTTCGCTGCAAAACTATGCCTATAATTAAAAATAATTATAAAACCTTAATTCTAAGTGAATTTTTATATTGTTCATAGGTACTCACTAGTAGGATAAAACTAAATTTATAAAGGGGGTCAATATTTACTTGTTACTTATAAAGTTTATAGTTTAAAATTTTATACTCATAAATGTACCTCACCAAATCAGTGTACTAATCTTTTTTAAATGTTACAAGATAGCAGGAGATCCAGGTTCAAGTCATGGCTGGGATCCTCTTTTTGTGGTCGGATATGAAAGACTTCATATTGTCCCCAATCTTCTTGGCTTCTTGGACTATATTGTCAAAATCAAATTCGGAGGACGACTGAGGGGTCCCTCGGCCCTTCTTCTTTTGCTGCTCGGGCTGGGACTCAAAGATTATCCTTTTGTCTTCTAATGGGCCTATTTGGGAGATCGAGGGCGAATCAAACGCCTTGTCACCTGGGGCCGACTGTGTTCTAAGAAGTAGTGGCGGGCAGCGCTCCAAAGATGTTTTCTTGCCGAAAACTGCTTCATAGGAAAGGTCTAGGTCTGCAGTAGTTATATTTCCCAGGACTGCCTGACGGGGCACAGTCTCTGTGCAGGTATCTTGTCCCAATGTGCGGCCCTGCAACCACCCCGTCCGGGGGTTCTCGGGTCCGAAGTCCGAGTAACTTCCACCGCTGATTTTAATCTCCATAGTTTTTTAAGCTCCACAAGGGAGAGTTTGAGATAAAAATAAAATAATTAAAACAAAAATAAAAGGTCAAGGTTACTCGACGGGCCCCACCACGAGAAGGTGAGAGATAGGAGTTTTGGGAAGGAGAGGCTATGGGTGGTCGCTTGGGCGACCACGCTATTGTGCAAAGGCACTACGCATCTCTTTCCATTTGAGACCTGTAAGTTCCTAAGCCAGAGGGTGCTCCATTGAAGACAGTTCCAGCCACCAGATGTTATATGGTTATGTTTGTATCACCTAAGATGGCTTCCTGCAGCTTAGCTATTTGTTCTCAAGCAACTTCAGTATTCTTATGGACTCTGGTTTGTCATTATTGGATATTAACAGCTGATTCAAATATTTCTAGACTGTCATTTGAAATAGCTTAATCCTCAGTACCTCAAAATATTTTCTTGTTATCTTCTTACATAAACTCCTACTTGTCTGTAATTTTACTCCTTATTCACCTGGAAATCCAAAATTCCTCGGCAAAGAACCTGGCTATTTGATCTTTTATCCTGTCCTCACAGAATTCCTTCCCTGTAATATCTGTCTTCTGGAACTTACTTCCCCCTCCTGTTCAGAATACACAAATTATCAACTCATTTGAGACAAAGCTATATTTAATTATTAGTAAAATATCCTTTACTCACGTAGGCTTCCACAGTTTCCAGGAATATTCATGAATACTTCTTCCAGGCTTGACCATGTAGTAGAGCTACTTTTTGCCAAGCTTTCGCACATCATGTGATGGCTTCTTTAGGGCTGAAAGTACAATGAGCCCTGAAGAAACGATCATATGATGGCTCCTGAGTGCTCATTCTACTTTCAGCCCTGAAGAAGCTATCACATGATGTGAGAAATCTTGGCAAAAAATAACTTTACTACATGTTCAAGCCTGAAAGAATGAATGACCTTTACTATTCATTATCATTTTTATTATCTATTTTCTCTTTCTTTTAACTTGTGTTATTTTATCCTCCCTCTTTCTTTCTGTGTCATTATATATAGTATTAATAATCATGATTATCTTTACTCTGTAACATTATAGGATAGTGAATAAGCATTTTTAATAGACCATTGTAAAGGGTTAGTACTTATGTAAGATTTTTTTTTTTTTTTTTTTTTCATAAGGCACTTACATGCCCCAAAATAATGTAGATTAGGATCAGGTTATAGGACGATTATTAGGGCCGGCATGCTTAACCTCTTGTGGGTTAGGCTCTCGCTATTGTAGTGGGAATTTAATAAGATATCTAGCTCTTCCTGGTGGTGCAATGGTTAAGCACGCCGGCCCGGATAGCAAGAAATCCAGGTTCGTTTTCTGTCTTCTGACAGATAGATTTTTTTATTCTATTCCCTCTCATTAATTGTTTATAATGTAAATGTTTTTCTTTCATTTTTATTCAAAAACTTTTTAAGTAACTAAAGCTGTCTGAGGAATTTTTTTTTTTTTTTTTTAAAT
>KZ807336.1:49611-65730 GCA_000696205.2 Oncopeltus fasciatus | reverse complement strand
TATATATATATATATAATATGAGGGATCAATTTATTAAACAATTTGGTCAAGTTGTTCATTCAAGGATACAGTGTCTACATTGAATAATAACGATTAAACACTATATAACAATCATTTTTAAAAAACATCAAATAGATAAGAATATAAATTTAATAATAAATATGACTTACATATACCACAAAGACACATATTCAGAAATCAGTAGGTCAAATATTTATTCAATAATTATTTAACGTAGTAGTTGGGCAAAACTAACTACAAGAAAGTAATAACATTCATTGTAAAATAGACGACTAAGTCGTATTAACTAAGACTTAGATAAGATTGTATATATAAATAAAACTTCTTGAATCTTAAAACTAGAGTAATTTGTTAGTACTAGAAGTAATACATACATATCACAAAACAACATATTAAATCTTTCAAAAACTTACATTAAGTTTTTGTCTTTAAAAATGTAGATGTAAAAATGAGAATTAAGGTATAATGAATAAAAGTAATGAGCAAATATTGAAAGAAACTAACTCTGTCATATTTTTATTTAGGTGTAATAATTTAATAGTATGTATTTTATTTACCTTATAACATTACCTTAAGGCAAAACAATAGTTTTATTTTGAAATTGTCTGAAGAAACTAAGATTCAAGAAATTTTATTGACTTATCTAAGACAATAATAACATTTAGTTTTTCAACAATGTTGTTTAATTAACAATAATAAAAGAATATGTATAACAAACATGAATTCTACAAGAGTACAAGTCAGTAACATTCAAATTGATTTTTATAATACAAAATTTTGGAATGTAAATTTTGCTTTCAAGATTAATTTCTTTTCTTTAGATTATTTTGCTTCCTCGGTGGTAACTTTATGAAAATGGGTTAGAATCTTATATATGAACGATTCAGCTCCAGCTTGTTAGACCCAGGAGTCACCACCTGGAGTAGAGGCAGGGTCGACCACTAGACCTTTGCCAACATCATCATAACCCCAACCACCCTCCCCAGCTCCCAGCCCTACACCTCCACGGTTGCTCTTCTTCTTCTCCCTGTTTACTTGGGCATAAAGGGGTTCCCCAGGTTTCACCTAGAAAAACAAACAAAAACAAATATTAATACTATTTAAATTAATAAAAAACAAAAACTTCTCTAGGAAGCCAGGTGCTTATTGAATACTAAGTGAACTTCACAATAGTGTTCTGTAACTGTGAACTTAACGATTTACTGAGTATACAACTGTCATATACATTTTATATCATATTATCTTCATTTGTAAATTCTGAATTGAAGAAAATTTGTTAAACCTGTATCAGTGTTATAATTATTATAGTATTGTTATGCATGCTTGCACAAAAACATAAAAAATTAAATTAAAACCTTATTTATCTCAATAAACACCTCGGTTTTGTTCTAAAAAGGTAGAAATATCTATATATTAATAACATATTCTATTTTCTTAAAATTTTTATCATGAATTATTTTAATCCTATAACAAAAAATTGAGTTTAATAGTATAATTATTATAAGAAAATAGTAGGAATAAAAAATGTAGTTTCACTTATTTATTTATACAGAGATAATTACCCTACCACAGAAATATCAATGAATAAAAAGTTAATACTATTGTCATAAATAGATTTTTACTATTACGTATGCAAGCGCCTGCAAATGAAAAAATAAAACAAATTATGATTTACTTATTTTATCACAATTTCTATGGTAATGATTCATCAATATTATAAATTATAACAGGAATTTTAAATTCTCTACTCTTCAATAAAAACTTCGATTACTAATATCACTAATCTATAATAGCAAATTAAAACAACTGCAAAATAGATTAAAAAACAACAGCTTATTAACATAATACAATTCAAATGATAATAAAACTTAAGTTTTAATACATACACACATATCACATAATTATCATTCATCACATCATTATAAAGATTGGTACCATTAAGGTATAAAATTCAAAACAATAAATTAAAATACTAACTGTTAATAATCATTAGTTTGAATTCACCAACGAGAAGGTGAGTTTGTTTGATTACGAAGGCTAGCACCTAGTTTTCATAAGGCTCTCCTGCATTAGAGAAATATTATTTGCCTGAAGGAAATGCATTCAGGTTAATTTTATGAGGGCGGGTCATTAAGTGTGTGACTTTTTGAATTTCCCGCCTTATAATTAGGTTGGCAGCACTGCTCCTGTCAACAAGCATCTATCAGCAGACTCCTGTAAAAGTTTGAACACGCTGGGTCTTTTAGTTTGTGTTTGACAGTCTTTAAAGACAAACAACTTCGTGAATTGTGGAGAAAATGGAGAAAAGTGAATTTCGTGTGCTCATCAAGCATTATTTTTTGCGGAAAAAAACNGGGAATTCACCCTCCAGAATATGAAGGAATGAAAAAGAAAGTGAAAAAAAACAGTTAAAAAGAAGGGGCGAGGGTGCGGATGTCGCGGAAGGTGTGTAACATATGGTTAGGGGAAATAAGGATCTGTTGGAGTTAACACGTGAGGCGGGAGTCAGTGATTTACGGGGAGTTAAGCCCGAGCGTATTCACTGCAACTGTTTTCTTTGGGCGGACTTATTTGTAGAGTCAATTTGTTGGGGAGTCAAACACAGTCAAGCACACGCTGCTTCACGAGGTCACATGAACACTCAAATTTGTACTTCTTCCTCTAATGGCACCCCTCATTTCCGATTATGTTTGTTACCTACATTCCGTACTTTCAAAATGAGTGGTGAGAAGTTTCGGCTCGGTGATGCGGCAGCAGGACGGACTCGCCTGTGAGGGAGTAATTAGGGATCGGGATTACATAGAGGGATGTGTATATCCAGGAGGCAACGTCTGTCTGAAGAACTATGTCGGTAGGAAATCGGAGAGTATGTCGGCTACGCAGAACTAGTCTGAACTGTGCAGACCTCGCGTCTTTCGTGAGTCCTTTGCGGACAGAAAAGATTAAAGAGGGAATTTATTTCATAAGGAAAGACTCAGAGAGAATCATAAAGATAATGTTCAAGAGTCTGACGAGGAAGATTTTTTGGGATCTTCAGAAGTGGATTATGACTCAGAAATGGAACAAGACGATAATATGTCTTGGAAAAGAGGCAAAAATCTAAGAGATTCATCCAAACTGAATGAACCCAAACATTTAAATGATTATGTCAACATTGCTGAGACTGATGTCATTCCTTAAACATATAATGAAGTTATGGAGAGTGAAGAAGCAGAACACTGGTCAGAAGTTATGGAACTCATAATGAAATCTCTTGAGGATAATCATACCTGGACAACGTGCAACTTACCTCCAACTAGGAAAGTTATCCCTTCAAAATGGGTATATACTAAGAAGTATAATGCTGATGGATCATTGGATCGCTATAAGGTTGTGAAGGGCTTTGCGCAAAAGAAGGGTCAGGATTATCAAGAAACCTTCAGTCCTGTTCCTAGAGGGACTGATATCAGGATGTTTCTTCAGCACTGCTGCAGATATGCATCGGTATCAATTCGATGTCTCAACCGCCTTTTCAAATTGTGAGTTAAATGAGGAAATTTATACTAGACTGCCAGAGGGGTTTCAGGACAAATTTATGCAGATTAAATAAGAGCCTCTATGGTTTAAAACACGCTCCCATATGTTGGAACCAAAAGATAAATAGTTCCCTTGAAAGCTTAGGTTTTAAAATAAGCTCGGCAGATTCATGCTTATATGTTAAAAATAATAATAAAGTTAACATTTTTTTGGTCTTGTATGTTGATGATGGATTAATAGCCTCATCAAGTAATGAGGAAGCCGAAATGATTATTGCTAAAATTAAAACTCAATTTAGGGTCACAGCAAAACCAGCTGAGTATTACCTTGGTTTTGAGATCATTCAAAACAAGGAAGGTATTAAAATAAGTCAAAAGGCGTACGTTAATAGGCTTCTTAAAAAATTTCACATGGATGAGTTCAAGGCTGTAAGTACTCCCATCTAAAAGGATGAGAGTGAGGAATCAGGGAAGGAAATGTTAAATAAATCCAGGTGATACATTCAGATGTATGTGGTCCATTTGTAGCATCTAAAAGTGGATTAAAGAATTAACTACTAGGTGAATAATCTAAAGGATTATTATAACTACCAATGATTATAGAACTATCATACCTTCTGTATGATCAACTGCAGCAGTTGAATAAAGACAGTGACAGTGAACACTTGTATTCGGCCATGAAGATGGACAATGTCCGAAAGCGCTCGCCAACAGAAGATGGTTTGCAGTAGCCAATAAAGACGGATTACAAAAGTTATGATAGTTCAATTATTTTATTTTATTTTAATTTTAATAATTGTAACCCAATATTATGTAATACATATTTTGTGAAATATCAAAATTATTTTGGCTATAATTAGAGAAGAAAATTATAAACACAATAAATAGGATACAATGAACTCATTGCAAGTTAAAAAGCAAAATAAGAAAGTGCAGCTGATTAAAAAACAGCAAAGGCCATCAAGAAATGAATACATTAATTTAAAATTTCTATGAATGAAAAAAAGTAATATTCATTATAGGATAGAGACAGCCATGAAACTTTTTATGCAATCTTTAAATCTAGATGAGAAATTGGCAGAAAATTATTTTATTAACTGAAGGTATATGCAATGTGGCGAGCATGTGTGTACAAAATAAAATAAAACTTATTAATAAAATAGCAATTAATATAAATAACATCAATAGATACAAAATAATAACACAAGGAAGACAATATAAGAAAACACTACTAATATAATTAATTTAGTATTAATCTAAGGATTAAAGTAAGAAATCAAAGAAAGAAGAAAAATATAAGGGACCTTTAATGGCATTAATAGACTTTTTATGACATGCTTTTCATGTTATTTACCACCTCTCAACATACAATCTGCTTTCATGTGATTATAAATTGTGATGGAAAATGAGCCAATTGTTTAATTTCTAGTTTTCAAGAGAAATTCTAATTCTATAAGCTACAGAAAGAAATATTTAAATTCACAATTAAGAGAGAAAAAATATTATTTTGATAATAATTTTTAATAGAGTTCAAGTGGAGTATGATTTACTTCAAGGTGACTAAAAATGTATAAATAAATTTTAGATAGCAACATCGAATATGATTTACTTTGTGGTGACTAAAAAATGTATTAATAAATTTTAGATAGCAACATTAACTATCAATTAACAAAAAAATACATTAATATTAACTTTAAAATAGTCATTTTTATTGTTAAATGATATCAGGGCTTCTCTAAATTTTAATATCAAATCAATTATGAATGGAAAAACATACAATATCGGTCTATAATCAAGCTAATAATATACTTTGTTTTTTTTTCAAGAGAAGTGAAATGCATGTGATGGACAACCTTTAAGGGTATGAACCAGAAGGTCAAGGCAAGGGTTGTTGTTAAGTAGCTTAAAATGTGGTCAGTTCTGGTTATAGGTTTTTATCTGGTTGGGGTTGATGAGGCAAACTATAGTTGGCTCAGCTGAAGTAACAAATTAATAAATGGATAAAACTATAATACAGGTGAAAAATTTCTATCTTTAGAGTTATGAATTAACTGTAGGAAAAAAAATAAAAATAAAAATAACCCTCTCTTGCCTACGACTGAGCCACATTAATTGAATTTATCCTTGTATTACACAAAATAAAAGAGAAATCTTAGATTAATCTAAAAGTTACAAGTAATGTAAAAAAAAAAAAAAAAAAAAAAAAAAAAAAAAAAGGGGGCCCCGGGGGTTTTTAAAAAAAAAAAAAAAAAAAAAAAGGGGGCTTTTTAGATTAGTCCAAAATATTTAAGGAAAATAGGATAAAACATATAATCATCACTCAATCTACTACAAATTCAAGATAGTGAAAACCAATGATTCTATCAATGGAAATAGTTATTATCAATAGTCATGAAATCTTACTGTTTGAAAGTTTGGAGAAGTAGTAGTCCGAACATCTTGAGGAAGACACTGCATAGTTTTGTCCTCATACCTTGTGCCACCTTGACTTGCCATTGGTCTATTCAGTGTACTATTGGCATTACTAGGAGAATTGGGACCAGCATTCCTAGCAGCAACAGTCTTAGTGACAAAATCTTGCTCTTTCCAGCCATGCTTTTTGTATACCTCTCGTAGTTCTTGATGCTGCCACATAGTGAACAAAACTTGGCCAGCAAATTTTAAAACTCTAGGAGTATACTTCTGACGTTGACGAGTGATATTCATAAGCCTTTCTACACCACCAGACTCCAATAAAGATCTGAAAATAAATACTAATTGCTAAAAGATTTATACATAAAGGTATAAATGATATATTTATTTATAATATTATCAAAATTAAACATAGTTACAATTATTATCTTACAATTAAACATGTTTACTTATTTGATGGTGGAGTCTATAATTTGTTTTCAGAGGCTCTGAAAGGATGTAAAGTGATTACTATGTTATAGATGACAGTTTCCCAAATTTTATTTCTGCTGGCGTCCAAAATTTTGTAAAAGAAAGAATCACTAATTTATCTATCAAATTATTATGTATATTAAAGTAAAATTACATACAGCAATTAATTAATTAAAGTAACATTACTTTCAAAAGTTAATAAAACATTATAGCTAGAAAGATAGTGGTAGCTAAAAATGAAAAATTATTTTGCTGATGAGATTATCTTAAAATCAATCAATTCCTATTGATGATTTTTACTACCGCTGGAGATCTTATAAGCATGAAGTTATTGACATTCCTGCCACCATAAGACAAAACTTCGATAAGTTGGTAACATTTATAAAGGTAGAAAATACTAAAGGAATTATGATGATTATTTTATCTCCCTAAAGTATAAAAATTTTCTTTAGACCTTAATAATTGGGCTATATGAACAAGCGGTAGATGAAATAATTTTACTGCAAATTTTAATTTAAATTATTCATTCACTGTTAATTTAATCTGTAATTTATAGTCAGGGAAGGAATAAAAGGTCATAGGTAGATCGATAAAGTTTAATAAAAACAAAAAATATTTTAGAAACTAAGTAACTGATTTCTTTATTTCAGACTCTAGATCATTGACATTTAGTTTAACAGAAATAAATGAAGAAAATATGCCTGAGATTGTTACTATGAATCAATTTAGACTTATCCACTTGCTTGATTCATTTACAAAAGTATCTAACAATGTCATTATCAGCCCTTAATACTTTTTGTTATTTGCCATTAGTATCTGAAAGATGTCTTTGTGCACAGTCATCACGAGTTGATTGTTCTAGGATTTCAGAATCCATTTTTAGTATGGGGAGGCAGACTATAACCCCTTCAGGTGTAAGCAAACTTTTCCTTCTCAATAACCGGGAAAGATGTAAAATTAATAAATATTCAATTTTATCAGATCACACATTTGGCATACCTCACACAATGAAGGCACCAATCTTCACCAATATATAAGATTTCCCCTGTTCTTACTTTATTTCGCACTTTTTTGAATTATCAACCATCGTCAGCTGATTAGAAACAATCACTGGCTGTTTTTACCCTTATACTTGTATACCAGTGACCAGTGATTGCTGAAACAGTCCTGATCTGTCCTCTTTCTTTTCTTATATGGTTTTAATTAAGCTCGTGTTATTTCCTACTAAATTAAGTTTCTACTGTCTTTATTTTACTCTATAAAGTAAATACTTCTCAATATTCTGCTATCTACAGGACACTAAAGTTCGATCAGATAATTCCTTCTAATATTACAATCCTCTTTTACTTCTCAATATGGGTTCTACACCCTATGACAGTGAGGAAACTTGTAAGTATATGTTTTCGATTTTCCATTTACAGTAAATGCCAAAAGAAGCTGGTAACAGGGTGAAATAAAAGGGAAGAATATCTAAGATTATCACATACTGAAATTAAATTATTGATCTTTTAAGAGGCATGCTAGAATGAATAGAATGAAACAATAAAAATATTTAAAAAATTTCGCATGAATATCAGTAAATTTTGATACATACATTTTAGTTACTATTAAGTACATTATTTAAATTTGATTCAGTAATATTTTAAGTAGTAATGGAAAATCTATTTAGAGCTATTTTTTTTACTAATATTATAGGTATGAAAATTAAGAGAAACTATGCTGGAATGAATATTCTGTAAGGCTTTTTAAGGTAAATCACACAGAACAAAATAATGCTGTATACTCTTTTTTAAATCTTAAAATGCTGATTCAATGAATAGTTAATTTAAATCTAAGGTTGAAAAAGCTGGCACAACTTGAGTAGGAAGCTTGAATTTTGCCAAGATCTTGGACTCATATACATTGGAAGAACAAGTAGATTAAACAAATTTGCAGTCAATAACGATGTAGTAAATATTAAACAAATAATTTACTGGAAAAGAAAGCACAAGATTGAATTAGGGTTAAAAGAATTGCAGTCAAAGAGCAAAGGCCAAGATTAGAAAACAATAGATTGAAATAGTATAATTAAATTATGTTAAAATATAACTCAGGAGAAGTTGTTAACGGTGGAGATATAAGATTGAAGAGGTAGTTAAGATTTTGACAAACTTTTGCATAAAAAACAATTTTATTCAAAATACTTATTCATATTTTCTATTTATTATGATACATTGTTAGGAGATAAGGCTGGTTGAGAATAATACGACCTGCTTTATATAGAAATTTTATCTTCATTTTGGGTTAAAAAACTCTGAAACTGAAAAACTCATGAATATGGTTTTCAAATCTTATAAGAGCCCAGTTTTGAGACAATACAAAATAGGCAGAAGCCTTGAAAAGTAAAATCTGAATGGATATTGATAATTGAAGTTTTCTATGCTAAATGCTGAAGATTAGTCCATAAAAATTGGATGAGCTACTTATTTCGCTAGTGTTGATCTGTCTTCAGGCATAATCAAATAGAATTATAATAAGAATAAATACCAAAAACACCCTTAGTTCGGAATGCAGTCAAAATGTGCATTTACTAAAAAATTTTCATCATCATTTTGACTTACATTAAAAGCCATCTTAAGAGCTATAATGAGGGTGTTAAAATGGAGAAATGAGTGCAAATGACAGCAGCCTTTATTCTCCGTTATGCAGATGCATATACTCTACTTTGACTGCAGCTTTCGACGAAAATAATTTTTTTATCAACATTTTGACCAAAACTCGAACTAAAATTTTTTGTTTTGCCAAAATAAATTTTTTGGAATGACCTTTATAACAAAAATGAAAATACATTAAAAATCACCGAGAAAAAAGGTAATGTTCATTACTCATACAGTAGCTCCACGATCAACTTAGTCGTTCTCTAAAAATACTTGTGACATGGTCATAAGCTCTAGTAAATGACTACCTTGTCTAGGTGATTAAATATGTACCTAATACCATAAGATATTAGAAAGGAATTAAAAAAGAATTTGGAAATTTAAGATACGAATCAATTAGAAAAAAAAAACTGTATCGCTCAAGCACTGATAGTGATGGACGTGTTCTATCTACAAGTCCTGTGGAGTGACTAGTGAGATAGTGAGCTTCCTTCTGACCTGCAGGGAGTACCATTTATACTCTATCTTCATTTAAAATAATTTTCATACTTAGAAGTTATATTTTATTATACAGAAGTTGATTTTATATATTTTTTAAAAGAATAGAAGTCGATGATCACAAACCGTGACCTCAAGATATTTGTACCTTATTTAGCCAAAAGAAAAATTTCTCTAAAACATTCCTAATAATATCCATTAAAGATGGCATAGATAACAAAACCTTAAATAATTATAGCCCTTTTAAGATTTACAGATTTGTCATAAGTTATGCCCCAAATATAAAAATCAAATTTCTCAGCCATGTCAGAAATAAACGAAAGATCTTGAAAAATTAGGATATATTAAGACTTATGAAAATATATTAGTTGAGTTTAGTGTTCATAAGTTTTGAATTAGACTAGAAGAGTGATTTCTTGTTTTGTGTTAATCAATTGTTCTGAAGAAGAAATTAAAAGCTAACTGTAGTTTACCAGAAAATGTTAATTTCGACTTTAAAGAAATAAGGTTAGACCTTATGAGCCTTTACATATGGAGTGCTATAATTGCTTTAAGTTTAGGCATTATGCTAATAATGATTATTAATGTTAAACTTTATGGGAAATGTGGTTTGAATTATCAAGAAAATACTGTATGTACCGCAAAAAAAAAATAATGTGTTAATTGTGGAGAAATGGGGCTCCCTGGAGCACGTTAGGCCCAGCGTTTATTCAAGAGAAAGAAATAGAAAAAATTAGGTGTTCAGAACGAGTCAATTATAAACAGGCAGAAATAATGGCTAAATCAAAGTATAGCTGAACTATAAGCCAGATTGTCTCATATGCTGAGGCTGCCTCTATAGCAATAAATCAAAATAATAATTTAAGCACAGAGATGCAGAAGCTTGTAAAAATAGTTGCTGATTTAACTAATAAAATTAACTCTATTGAAAGAGCACTAAATTTTGATTATGAAGCTTTTGAACCAGAGAATATTAAATGTTTTGAAGAATCGGATCATCCAATCAAAAAAAAAAAAAAAAAAAANGAAATTTAGAACTTAGTAATGGCAGGAGGGGATTCATATAACATAACAACTTCTATGTTTGTTGTTGAAAAATCTGGCTCTAAAATATGCTTTACAGTATCACTTTAGCTCTGATAGTGTGTGGACGTATTTTATCTACAGCTCCTGCGGATTAGTAAGATAGTGAGCTCCCTTCACACAGAGGAAAGAAAAATATTAAGAATTTTAATAAAATATTATATACACAAATACATATATATTTATAACTAATTTCTACCATCATTATATAATGATAATCCAATTTAATATTAATGGAATTTCAACCCACAAACAAGAACTAGAAAGTGTTCAAGAAACTAGAAATTGAAAATTAACACTAAATTTGATTTAAAACCATTTCAAACTTGCCAAATAACTTTGGGGGGTGACTTATAATGATTAAAAATAACATTTCACATAAACCTATTAATATCAATTCTAATTTACAGGCTGTTGCAATCAGAATACATAATCCATTCCCTCTATCAATTTGTTGTTTATATTTACCTCCTGGAAAACTTTTTACCTGCAATGAACTAAATTTATTATAAACAATCAATGAGAGGGAATTAAATAAAAAAAATCTATCTGTCCCAGCCAGGACTTGAACCTGGATCTCGCGGCTAACGAATGCATCCTTCGCACTAAAACAACTGACACCCACAATAATGCATGTTGGTGGTACCCAGCTTGTAAGAGGGTAACTAAAATTAAGAAAAAGTTATTAAGTAAAATTAAATCAAACCCTCCTTCTAATAATATGGAAAAATACATTGAAGTCCGGAAACATGCATGATATATTTTCAAGCAGGCAAAAATTTTCCTGGTTAAGATTTTTGTCTTAACTTATTGCAAGCATTTCTAGCAGTGAAATATGAGAAACAGCCAGAAAAATCATAGGCATAAAACAAGTTTCAATTAAACCATATATTACAACTAAGCAAGACGTAATAACTGATCATAAAATATTGCTAATATATTAGCTCAACATTTTTATAAAATCTCTTCAGACTACAGTTATTCTCCTGAATTTCTTCAAATAAAAAATGTAATTGATGCCCTTCTATTGAATATAAATTTTAACTACTTGAACCCCATAAATTTTCCATTTTCTGTTCATGAATTTACTACAGCCTTAGACACTAGGAAAGATTCTTGTCCATGACCAGATAGTATAACAATAATTAAGATAAAAAACCTCAGTCCCCAAAATAAAGTTGTTTTACTTAATATCTTAAATAAAATTGATTGAACTGGTACTATCCCTGAAACATGGAAAAAAACCTATTATTATTCCAGTCCCAAGGAAAGGAAAAGGACCAAATTCTATTAATAGTTACCGTCCTATAGCACTTAAAAATTAATTAAGAAACTACTGGAGAAACTAGTAGAATTGTAGACTGGTACATAGAGAAAAATAATACTCTGTTAAATTAACTAAAGTAATAAATTAACTATAAGTTCTGAGCAACACCTCATGGGATGCCAACCTTATAAGAATGTTGCTGCTATATCATAGCTTAGTGCGTTCAAAACTCGATTATGGGTGTGTAGTTTATGGCTCCCCTAGACCAAGAATTTTGCAAATGTTAAGACTCAGTACACCACGCGGGACTTAGACTGACTACGAGTGCATTTAGGTCTAGCCCTGTTCCAAGTATATTGGTTAAGGCAGGAGAGCACCCACTTAGATATCGAAGGCTCCAGCTGACTGCCGCTTACTATCTAAAAGTAAAAGCAAAATTGAACAACCCATTGAATGAACTCATAGCTCGACATGACTGGGATAAACTAAAGTTTAAAATCAGGGGAAGTAAAGAAATGTAAAATCCCTTATCCTGCAAGAGTAGCTTAATTTCTTCGGAAAATTAATATTAACAACCCAAGCATAATACCCACTAATCAGCATTCCACTCCACCTTGAATTTCAAGATCAGAGAGAATGCACATGGTGGACAAGCACGCAAAAGCTGCCAGTAGATAAGGTATTGAATATACGTTATTTATATTCATGAATGTATTATATTTATAAATCAGAATTTCTTTCACTAAGGAATCAAAACAATTTAAATGTTTTAATCAATTACTGAACTTATCTTTGATCATTTTCATTTGAGCTATTTTATTTATTAACTTGCAAATGTTTAAAAAAACAATTATTAATTATCATGATTTTCTATTTCTTTTGTTTTTTCTCTTCATCATTACCTGTGCTGTAGAGGATTATCTGATTTTTTTTTATTCACTGAAGATTTATTAGTCATAATAATTATTTAGTTTTTAGCTGTTACATTGTGAAAGGTAAGATTCCTTGCTCATTTATCTTTAAGTTTTCCACATTCTCTTGACCTTATAATCACCCCCCTCCCTTCAATTTTTTTCTTCAACTTTTTTTCCTATTAAATTTATTTATTTATTCTATTATTCTGCCTGTCCTGACTTAAAACATTATTTCAAGTTGCTTCTTGAGTTCTAGAAACTGCGTGCTTTCCAATCAAGTGGAAATTTTTTCTGTCAAAATGATTCCACAAGAAAGCCTCTTCACCCTATTTCTCTCTTGCCCACAATGCTACTCTTAATCCGTATCTATCCCTTAGAACCTGTCATACCTTCTGACCAAATTGGCTTACCATCTTCACGTTCTTCCATTAATCATACTACTTCCTACCTCCTACTCACACATACACCTAAACATAATTTTTAATGGATCACACATTTAACCAATGTAGGATCAGTGAAGCTGTTGAAATTTTTAAAAAGACTTGACATGGTACCAATGTGAATAGTTTTATTTCCCAGTGGGAAATCTGCTAAAAGCAATAATAATTTCTATTGATGATAATAAGTTAAAATAAGAAACAAACTGGGAAAGAATATTGTCAGGGACTACCTTACTCAGTGAATAAAACCTGGAGTTGCAACTTAAATCTCTAAACTATAACGAACACTTAATAAATTCTTCAGGCAGCAATTTAATCCTCTATGATATCTCCATTAGAGAGATTAATCAGATAAAATTCCCTAAATCCAAGAGGTCTAACGTGGAGCCTCCCTGGAAGAAAGAAGGTAGACTATTGTCTGAGAAAAGTACCTGCTAATTATTAATGCCTATTGTAACTAAACACTGAACACTGTGTTTCATGCAATCTCTAATAAAATTTATTTTCAACAACTTTCATTATACTTACCTTAAAACATATGTTTTGTATCAAATTAATATTAAATAATGATAATAATTTATATGGTATTAAATTTTATATTTATCTCTTTTCTAAAATATTAACATTACATATAACTGAAAAATCCCTAACTTTATTCCATTAGAAAGAAGATAATTAGAATAATAGCATGCATCTGAGCTTTCTGAAACTCGAGTATTTTTATTTATTTTTTGATTTACAAGATTACATTAATAATATTTATAAATAAAACTCAATACTAGATCACTTTCCTTTACCTAGAGAATTCAGCATTCTTTTTAATTACTTCATTTAAGGTTGCCAAAACAGCAGCTATTGTATCATCTGATGTTCCTTGATCATGTTGAGGATTACCAGAAGGAAGTTTTTGAACAAGATCTCTCATCGCATACTTGCCTAAAAACATATATATAAAGTTCAAACTAAAAATGATATAAAAAAATATTAATGATAAAGAATAGCTTTAAAAAAATATTAATGATTTAAAACTAGCTAAAAAAAAAAAAGTTTCACACTAAAAAATACTGACAAAAAATAAATTAAGGAATATATTAGATTGAAATGAAAAAAAACAACATTCATAGTGAAATCAGTAATGAGAAAAAATAAATTTAAGATGATATTTTAATATCATTAAAATTCTAAGAAAACTTAGCATTCATTAAATTACAGGATCCTCAACTAACTTGGGGGGGGGGGGGGAAGGCATGAAGATCAATTCAGTGTAAGTTAGAAAATTTCATACTAGACCTTTAAATTGATAGTAATTAAAATGTTCAACATTTAAGGTTAAACTACTTTCAGTAGTAAAAAATAAAGCCCCCATAAGCCCATTAATACAAGCTTGAATTTTCCTAGATTATTTAATAAGAATAATTTTAATCTTATACTTTCCTTTCATTTAAAAATTATATTGAAATTAAAGAACTAAACATATGAAATACCTAACAAAAATAGTTTGCCCTTTTAACAACAGTAATTTTTTTTAAATTTCGATTATGTCTGATGAGTTTTAAAAATAGTAAAATTTGGCTTATTAAACATGATAAAACATAGTATTTACACAATATTTTCTATTGGTCTTTTGTTGACTATTGTTCTTAATGGAATATTATTTTTGAGGTATTAATAAGAAGTCATAATTCCTAGTAAAAATAGAACTATATGTTGACAAAAGTGTTCTCGTTATCCAGTTTTTTTTTCTCTTTTGACTTCTAATTCGAGTGTCGTAACTGTAGGAAGTCCTTACGTGATCTTGTGCGCATTAATTTTCTTCTTTTACACCAGTATGATGTAGACTTACTCTCATTAAGTTTCTTCAGTATTTTTCAATCTTATTATTTTGAATTACATTGTTAACAATCAAAATACAAATTGATGAGACAATTCCATTACATTTAATTTTTCCTTTTCCATTTTCTCCTCTCTTCTTCGATATTTATAGTATAATTTTAATTTCTTTAATAATTTTCCATTAATACCTTTGATCTGGTCATCCATTTTTTCCATTTAATTATTTCACTTTTTCAAAAATTCGAAAAAGAAATTTTCATTGTTGCACACTAAAGTTAGAGTATTCACTTTGCACACAAACATATATACACCAGGACTCACACAAGAACACAATTAAGTTAAAATAGAGTTAATTAAGATTAAGTTAAATAAAAAGATTAAATAACTGACCAATCAATTCTTTATTTCTTTGGTCTATAGCTAGATTACGAAGAGCTGTAGCAACTGCACATACAACTCGATCGACTTCCATTCGAAGTAGTTCAACAAGAATTGGTAGGCCCTTCTCTTTTCGAACAGCTGCTCGAATCTCTATACTTGGCTGCCAGTAACAAGCTGCAAGGTTTTGTAATGCACCAGCTGCTGCTTCAAGGGTCTCAGGATTAGAACATGTTTGAAGCAAACACAAATATGCCTGAACAACCTGTAAATAAAAGCATTCTTTCAGGAAACTAGAAATAAGATCCAGTTAGAATCATATTACAAATCTACAAACTTATATTAGATTATATTTAATAAATTAAATGTTAACAAGCAATGAGTTGTGTATAAAGCAATGAATTAAAGAAGGCATTTGATTGAGGAGAGCAGGGCAATTCACATAAATACTTCCATTTAAATATCTTAAGAAAACCAAATATTGAAAATAATGTTATGTAATTAATGGTTGATGGTTAGTTGGCCGTCTCGAATATCATGTGAGAATGGTCGGGGTTTCGGCCAGGAAGAAAAAAATATACACCAAAATTTGGAGTAATATTTTTATTTATGCCAACGTTTCGGCTTAGCTAGTAAGCCATCATCAGGGC
>KZ807336.1:24026-35952 GCA_000696205.2 Oncopeltus fasciatus | reverse complement strand
AAAATCATGACATGCCGCAAATGCTCTTTATTTGGCTTAAAATTAGACATTTTTAACACCAAAGAAAGGTATGATACGTCCACGTAAACGACTTAAAAACAACTGACTTTTGTAAACAAATGACTAACAAACAAAATAGCGTTTAGAGATAAGCAAATCCTTCAATAGGCTAAGAGCGCATTCTATTGGAATTAAAACGACATTTTAAACTTGCATACCTGGTAATTTACCTGACCGATAGAAAGCAAAGTCCACAATACAGGTAAAATTGAGCCAAGAACAAATTTTTGAAGCGGATTGAGACCACTGATGGAAGAGAGAGGAAACAGTGAAACTGCATCAATACACATCAAAACAGAATATCCATAGGGGGGGATGGGAGGGGGGTAGAAATACCATATGAGAGTAGGTTATGATCAGCTGTTCAGTTGGTTAACAATATCAGGACATAGGGATCAAGAAAGCAATGGAAAATTTATGAGGACAAAATGATGAAATGGTAATATTTTAGAGCTCTATTACAAACTAAGTAAATTAGCTCAAGTACAGTATTCTTCAGAACATTTCGTCCAAAGGTTCAGCTGGCTTGTGAGTTTAATGTATTTCCAATCAGCAAAGTATGATGAAATAACAAACGATAATTATTTTGAAACAAAGAAACTTAGTTTTAAACAATAATAGTTGATATTAGTTGGCCATCAGGAGTCAAGTGCAGAAATGGTCGAGGATTTGTGTAAAATAATTATGAAAAAAAAATTAATCAGATTTTATTTTGTTTATTGATGTCAAGGTTTCTACTTTAGACATAAGCCATTTTCAAGGTGAAAATCAGACTAGTCCTACAAAATAACTTAAGTAAATAATGCATATAAGAATAGTCAGAATACAGCCTAATTGAATACTATTACATAAATATATGTAAGATGTAAGAAAAGAAAAATAAACATTAAAATATATTGAAGAAACTAAAAACAGCTATAATTGTAAGTATGAAAAAAATAATATATATATATTATAAGCTAACTATAATTAGATATATAAGTAAAGTATGCAGAAATCTTTATGGGAAGTGTGTCACACTTAAGAAGATATGTCAACTGATCTCATGTTTCTGAACTTTCATGTTTAATTTTTACAATTACATGTTTCTCCTACTAAATTCTACACAGGGACATCCTATTACTTATTTCCAAAAGCTATCATGATGTTATTGGGAAGCTCATTCAGTATGAGATTTAATTGCAGTATGATACAATTATTACTATTACTAATATTGGATTATTCTGGGTTCCATTTTACTAAATTATTTTAATAACAGATGAAAAGTGACACAAGCTTTATTTGCAAACTAAAATGGTGAACAATCAATGGAATACACAATTCCAAACTAGAGCTATTCATTAAAATAACCTCCACAGACTTACTATAATTATCACACTGAAATAGTAATTGCCTTCCAAGGTAACAAAACTAAATGGCTCATCCTCCGAGTGATGAATCAAAGTTTTAGATAGTTCAATCAGCTTAAAACAGAGAATTTTATTTATGGACTAGGTCTTTGACATCATTAACGATTCCTCTTTAAAAACAATAGCTTTCGACCAATCTTAATATTGCGAATGAAGAAAAAGTTCAATGTACATTAAAACAATAAAAATATTTTTTATGTATTTTCCACAAGCAATATAGACGAGATTTACAACATTACCTCACTTTGCCATTGCAGAATACGAGTTGAGAAGCCCCTCCCTCGAAGAAACATAGTTCAGTGCCACCAATGCCAGGAATACGGTCACACTAAAAGATACTGTGAGTATGGTGCCCGATGTGTAAAATGTGGAGGGACACATCTCACAGGGTACTGTCAGAAATCTTGCAATACACCGGCTGTCTGCGCTTTTTGCTAGAAAAACCATTCCGCCAATTATAAAGGCTGCCAAGTCTACAATGCTTTGAAGCAGCGGATCCAGCCCACCAGACAGCAGGACTCAGCACCTGTAGCTCGAAGACCCCCACCATCCCCAACCAGAAAAGTGGAATCAGGTTACTCTTATGCAAAGGTGACCCACCAGCCAAGACAAGAAGAACCTCTTTCTCAATGCCAGCCAACCAGGGGAGAGCGACCTGCCATCTCTCATGTTCCTCCAACGTCAATATCTAATGATTTTCAATCTATACTCCACTCCTTTTTCTCAGAATTTCACGCCCTCATCACTCCTCTACTAAACCTACTGTCAGCGGTAGTCTCTAATATGACTTCCTCGCCTGGCAGTAAATGAACTCCTACTCCTCTAGATCCTTTTCTGTTCTCCTCTGGAATGCTAACGGCATTCAAACACATACAAACCAACTCAAACTAACTCTAGAAGACAAATGTATAGACGTACTCTTGCTTACTGAAACACGACTAAAAAAAATAAAAAAACTCAACATAGCAGGCTATACAACTTACCGAACTGATCACCCAGACGGATAAGCTCATGGTGGAACTGGGCTTCTCATTCGCACTTCCCATACTCATCATTTAATACCTTTCACTCCTACAGACTCGCTCCCATCCACTTCAGTGTCCATCAATACTTCCACTTCCCCAATTACCTTTTCTGCAGTATATTGCCCTCCTAACAAATCTATCACCTCACGCCAATTCCAAGAGCATTTTAAATCCTTAGGTTCCAATTTCCTCTCTGGCAGAGATTATATTGCGAAACATCTGCAGTGGGGCACGAGAACGACCAACTCCCTTCTATATCCTCTCACAATCTCTCCACTTTAAGTCCGTCCTCTCCCACCTATTGGCCCACCGATGTAAACCGTCTTCATGATATCCTAGATTTTTTCATATGTAAAAATCTTATGAGCTACCATCACACTGTAAAAACATTCAATGAACTTTCCTCTGACCATAACCCTGTCCACTTACACTGTCTCTCACACCTATCCCTAGGCAATTGCCACCAACCTTAATAAGGGGTCCCATTGACTGGCCACTTTTTAGAACTCTCCTAGAAGAGTCACTTGACCTTGGAATTTCCTTAAAAACCTCTGAAGAGCTGGATGATGGTGTCCAGTTCTTTACTATAAAGATTCAGCAATGTCTTTGGAAGGTAATTAAAACCCACCAGGACCCGCTCCCTTCCCTGATTACATTAAAAACCTCATACAAGCTAAGCGGCAAGCTCAAGCCCTGTTCCAGAGGTACAGACATCCCTCAGATCGTAGGGAGTTTAACCAGCTATCTCGTCTCGTAAAGCAAAAACTAGGTGCTTTACGAAATAAGGCATTTAATGCCTACCTGTCTAGCCTCTCAAAAGGAGACAAATCCATCTGGACTGCTACTCGCAGGATTCTAAAGTATCATGAACCTTCTGCCCCCTTATGTTGAGAAGATTGTTTCTGGGCCTCTTCCGACAAAGACAAGGCCCAAATGTTTGCCTAGCATCTAAAACAAACATTCACTCTTCATCCAGATTCCGATAACTTGTCCAATAACACGGAGTTAAAGAGTCACTGGATATACCTAAAAAATAAAATAAAATAAAAATAAATTAAAAATAACAGGCGCTGATAACCATAGTCGTTGAGCGCCTCTAAACCACAAACAACAACTGGATATACCATTACCAATGTCCTTACCGATTAAGGCAGTGACACCTTCTGAGGTCAAGTACATTATAAACCATCTGCCCAAGCGCAAAGCACCCGGCTATAACCTTATCACCGGGCTAATTCTTCGAAATCTACCCCAAAAGGCAATTGTTTTCCTCACTTACCTCTATAATTGTGTCCTTCGAACCACCCATTTTCTACTTCTCTGGAAATTTTCTGAAATAATCCTATTTCTCAAACCAGGTAAATCTTCTTCTAACACATTATCCTATCGACCAATTAGCCTTCTTCCTTTACTTCCCAAGGTATTTGATAAAGTTCTTTTAAAACGAATAATACCTATAATAACTTCCTTAAATATTCATCCTAATCATAAGTTCGGCTTCCGATTCCATCATTCTACTGTCCAGCAGGTGTTTCGCGTTGTAGACTTTATTTCCTCTTCCCTCGAGCAAAAATAATTTTGTCCTGGTGCATTCTTAAATGTCACTCAAGCATTTGACCGAGTATGGCATACTGGACTATTATATAAGCTGAAATCCATATTTCCAAGTACCATCTACCTAATTCTCAAATCTTATCTTTCTAACCGTTTCTTTAGGGTCCGGCAAGGATCAGATTACTCCGAACTCTACCCTGTGAAAGAGTGCTTGGACCCATCCTTTTTATCCTTTATACTGCAGACATCCCTACTCATCCTAATACCCTTTTAGCCCTCTTTGCAGATGACAAAGCGATCCTCTCCTCCCACCCTGATTCCAAAATCGCTTCTAACAATTTACAAAACCACCTTGATGCTATTCAGCAGTGGTGCAGTAAATGGAGAATCAAAATAAATGAGTCCAAATGCGTACAAGTAACATACAATAACATACCTATACCTCTCTCTGATTCAGTCCGTTACCTAGGGTTCCACCTTGACTCACGACTCAACTGGAATGAACATACTAAAATCAAACGACAAGAACTCAACAGACGCCACGGACTCTTATACAGCCTTATAAATAGGCGCTCACAGCTCACATTAGAAAATAAACTGACCATCTACAAGACCATAATACGACCAATCTGGACCTACGGTGCAGAACTGTGGGGTGCCGCTAAGCCTTCCAATATCCAACAAATACAATCCTTTGAGTCCAAAATTCTCAGAATAATTGCTAACGTATTATGTGTCCAACCCCACCCTTCATCATGACTTTAATATTCCTTTTGTAAAAGACCTTATCTCCACCCGCTTCAAGCTCTTCCATAGTAAACTCCAATTTCATCCCAATCTATATGCCCAATCCCTGTCGTCGGACTCCAATCTTCACAATCCTCCCCGGCTAAAACTAAACTAAAACGGAGATGGCCTCGCGACCTCCTGGGCCTTACTGCCTAAACTTATTGGGAGTGGGGTCGATGGGCCACTTCTCCCTGCACAGTAGTGATGACCATTTATTTGTTTTATTGTTGATTNGCTGGACCATTCCCTGCCGGATGACGACGCAGGTACCATCGTAAGGCGAACCACCCCTTATCTCCAGGCTCCTGCGGTAGGACGCCATCGTGTTTCACTCCCTCCAGTACTCATGGACGTCTTCAGGGGCGGCAAGAGCTTCCGTGCCGAACGAGTGTCCTTTCGCCTGCTTCGTCGACTATTTATTTCGCCTGCGAGGATTCTCCCCAGTCAGGAATTCCAAGCACGCAGATTTCTTTCTTGAATGAAAACAAGCTATTTAAGTCGGTACTATGACACAAAGTTTGAAATATTTTTACATTTCTTGATAGTTAGAGGAGCAAAAGTATATTTGTATGTATATGCATACAGTTTTATTCTCTTCAAAAATATATCATTGAACAATTTCATAGCAATGCAATAGGTAAGCCTTCTTTATGCAAATAATTTAAAACTTTATTCCAGTCACCTCAAATGATTTGGTCAACATCATTGTAAAACCTTGCCAACTCTCAACTAGTAGTATTCTGTGCTGATAAATCAAATTGGTCAGGCAATTATACAATTTCCAATGTTAGTGTTTTAAAAAAAAAGAAAGAAAAAACATTCCTTGAGCTAGCCTGACATGACTGTTATAGAAAAGAAGATTATCAATACAAAGCAAACACTTAAAAGTCAAGAAGCAAAGTGTTTATTTTTAATTTTATAAAACAGGGGCACATCATGGAAAGCCAAGACCTTATATCAAGGACTTGGGAATCATGACCAATGTCTTTATTCTTGAAGTTGTTTTCATTTACGGAAGGAAGAGGTCTCATTAAGAAATATTAATTGATAGGGAAGATAAGGGCTGCCACTTGAAGAAAAGTGATCACGAGAATTCTCAAAAACCTGAGCTCTTGGGCTGAATAGGTCTTTGCAAAAACCTTTAAAACAATGTGTCATCAATATCAAAAGAATAAAACACCAGTTTGAAAATTTTGTTTTGATAAGATACTTAACAATATGGTGGTTAAAAGCAGATAAGATCAAATTATCTGAAAATGCAATTCAAACAATTTGAGATCTTTCTGAACACACATTTCACAACAGGAAAAGGGTATA
Organism: Oncopeltus fasciatus; assembly: GCA_000696205.2. NCBI lineage: Eukaryota > Metazoa > Arthropoda > Insecta > Hemiptera > Lygaeidae > Oncopeltus > Oncopeltus fasciatus. Next base: position 29,798 of record KZ807336.1, on the reverse strand, counting down.
ATGAAAAATAGTACCATAACGATCTATGGAATATTTTGCGATCATTTAACTTATTTAATACATACTTCACATGAGGATAAATTCCAAAGCACTCCAGTAACAAGGTCCTTTACTTCAGCATCAGAAATCTTTCGAAGTAAATTGATAAGTAATGGAATTCCCCCAGCATTTTTAATAGCTCGTTTATTCTCATCATTTTGTCGGCCATATGAAAGATTTCTGTAAGAGAAAAAATTTAAAATTAAATTAAATTAAAATGGTTTAATAAACCATAATAAATAAATAAAATATAAGTGGTTTAAATAAGTCTATAGATTAATTGATGAAGCAAATCTAATATATACAAATAGTTTACAATAACATATTAAATAATGTAATAATTATTAAGAAATAAATGCTTAATCGATATTGTTTCATTGGCTTTGAAAGTGTGTTTTATCGTGAAGCATAGGGGGGCATGCCTCATCACCTAAAGCTGGTAGCCAGAACTCAGGTGTGTGAGCAAGTGGTAGCTCTGGGTAGCCAGGGAGAAAATTACTGCAGCTCTACTGCCTCAGCGAGGATATCATTTGAGGGTATACCAAGGAGCACAGAGGGAGCTGAACATCTTAACATGATAACTTTTTGTTAATTGCTATTAAGGGTTTTCTATGCCTCTTTAGAGTTATGGGAGGAAACTCAGCACAAAGATTACAAGGTGCATGTGACTGGATATCAATGATCAAATGCTTAGGGATGTTGTTAGGCCTTGTAACATGTAAGTCTGCAAAAGGCCTTTTTGAGTGCCCTAAGGAAGTGATAAAAGCTGGAGAATGTTATGGGCATATCAAAATCCTATTTAAGGTACTGGACTTGATTTTAACCCTATCAGACTGCCCAAAAGGAACGCGGTCCACCAAAATTCTACTTGCCAAGAACACTGATTGATCCCTTAAGGACAGCTGTGCAGGCCACATATATGTTTATTTTGTTAATATTTGCTAGTATAAGCATTGTAGTGTTTAATGTTAGCGCTGTAACGCTAATTACACAATTAGCCCTTAATTGGTTTGTATTTTCCACGAACCGTAATTTGTGTGCATAGTTTCCGCCAGATTGTGCTGGATAAATCTGAGTGACTGCTGGATCCAGTGAGGAGTGAAGGATAGTTCGTCGCGGCCCCGAGAGAGAGGGTATGGAGAACCTAAGAGCAGGTCCCGGCAGACACAGTCTGGAACTAGCTGCTGAATAGAAAGGGTATAGCCGCACATTTAACAAACCTTTTTTAAGTTTGAGCCACCATTTATGCTGCCCTGCCCGCTTCTCTCTCTCTCATTGGCTTGACACAGGAGTGTGAGCTGTACATCCAGACATTAACACATTCCTAGTCAAGGGAGAAAAACTAGTTTTCCAGACTCGAACGATAACCCAGCGCACTTTATTCAGACCAGTTAGGACTTCACCGGTTAGGTGAGTAAAGACATTAATTTTTTAATTATTTATTAATAAACTCGGGTTTATCATTCGCTGGTTTTTCTTTTCGCCTCAATAATCATCAGTGGTGGAGATCAAACGGCAAAGTCGCCACCCCTCAACCGCATCAACACCTCGCGTCTATGCCTGCTCTTAAGTTTTACTACTTTTATGTTCGCCTTATTGGCTCCTTTCTAATTGCTTGTAACAAGTATTACTGTTCCTGAATGTACTGATGGCTGGAGGTTTAATTATCAGGATTTTTTCATTGACTACATTGCCATATAAATAGTGGATTTTAAAATTGCCCTTTTGACCAATGCATCATTAGCGCATTTTACCATAACTGTACAGCCTCCCTTTCTTACATTTATAAATAGTGATCGCCTCCATCTTTCATACATAGGAAGCTTGGTAATCCGCAATATTCCTGTGTTATTTTTGATTTCTAATTTTTATTTCCTTTTGTGTACAGAATTATATTATTAATTAAATTGTATTACATGATTGAATTGCCTGCTTATTTTATTTATGTTTTTATGGCAGAAATATATAATTTCTTTTGTTCTTTTAATTGTTTAAACTCTTTTTAATTTTCATCCTTGCTCCAACCAGCGGCCTCATAGCTTGGGTCCGATAGTCAGTGCTTCAATTTCTGAAAACCCTATCGGCCTAAACAACAGCAAAACATGAATAGGAGTTTTTGTCCCTAACTGCAAAGTTGTCATAGCTCTGGGACCCTAAACTTCATCTTCCAGGCAGAAATCCTTGTATATAAAAAGCCATAAATAAAAATTACCCAGGGTGAAATAATTTATTTAATCTTAGACTAATCAACAATAAAGGAAATTAATGCCCACATGCTGGAAATATAATTGCAAGAAAAAAAAAATTTCCAAATACAGTGATATTTTCATGAACCTCAAGTCACCTAATCCCTGAACTCTCAAATAAATAAATAAACAGATCAGTCATGATGAAGACACAGTTGAGCAGCCTGTTGAGTATCTTTCTCCTTATCACCCTATTTGGTACGTTACTCTCAAAGAAATTTGTAGAAATTAAGTATTAGAAGAAAAGTAAAGGGATCAGAGAAGCTGTAAGAAATAAACCCTATAAAGCAAACAGACATGTAGAAAGAAAGTGAGACTAACGGATTTTTGTCGATGACCTGAGTAAAGAGGCGCAAGAAGCTGCAAAAAAAGAGGATATGAAGACCCTTTACCAAACAACAAGGAAACTATCAAAAGGGCTATTCATAGCTGGAGATAGGCTTATAGAAAAATAAGAAAGGAGATATATTGACTACTAAGGAAGAACAGTTTCAAATGAAGAAAGAATACTTCCAGGTTGCTTCGAAACAGATCAGCAAAGAAGGAAGAGCTAGGGGAGAACTCCCAAAATGAGGATTATAAAAAAAAAATAAAGAATGGACACCAGATCTCCCACCAAAAAAAAAAAAAAAAATATTAAAGAAATAGTGGAAGCTATTAGAAAGGTCAAACAGAAAAACACGGCTGAATAATATACCAGCTTAGCTTCTAACAACAGATACCAGGGTTGATACTATCTCATCTTTAATTACATCAATGTGGGAAAATTAATACATTCAAGAGGATTAAAAAAAAGATCTTGTCACTAAAATTATAAAGAAAGGCAATCTTGCTGATGTGCCAACTGGAAGGGAATCTACCTAAATTTGACCCTAGCACGATATTGAGAGTTACATAATCTCTAATAAGAAAGACACAAGTGACTAGATGCAAAGTTAAGGAAGGATCAGAGAGGTTTTAGAGTACATGAATAGATAATGTACAGGCTAGATTAATACTATGAGAATCATTGCTATGCAATTTTCAGAATTTCAAGTGCTTCTCTAAATTTATAGACTTTTGAGACAGCCTTTATCAGAAAAATAATCTGGACAGCCACGGAACTCTTTGGATTTCCAATAAAAATCATCAATATGATTAAATATTTTTACAAGGACTCTTCCTGTCAAGTAATCCATTGTGATAGGCTTTTAAAATTTTATAACAATAGGGGAATATTCTATAACTCATTATCTTCCTTGTAGAACTTGACCTCATTCTTATTTATATGGAGTAGAGCTCTCCAGAGATTCAGCAAACATTAGCGGAAGCAAATGGAAAAACTTGGACTTTGGAGATAACCTATATTACTTTGCACCAAGTTTAGGGATAATCTAAAATAAGCTAAGGATAGGGTTTTTGCCCCCACATTTTGGTACCACAGAAATATGGTTTGCCAGGATGGGGGTGTTCATAGCTGCATAATAAAATCTAGGTAGGGCTTATCTCAGCTCAGTCCTTCCTGGAGGTCAACAAAGACGTGAGGAGGTCACAAGATAAGGTTATACACAGCAATATTAAAGCTGTAGTACTATATGTTAATGAGACTAGGAAAGTTACTAAATAGGTAGGGAAAGAGATACAGAATTTTATAAATAGGCACTTGCAGAATATATTTGGAGTGTAGTAGCTTGAAACTCTCTAATTTTGAATTATGAGCATGAACTAGACAAGAAACCATTGACTAGGGTGTTAAATGCATGATAGGGTGATAACTTTAGTCAGGAAAGACCACATTAATATTGCACAGCAAAGGGAGGATTAGAACCTCCAAGGAGAGAGACGATATAGACAGCATAGAAAAGCAAGGAGATGGACCCTTGAGAAGAAAGTGGAAGAGCTGCGTAGACTAAGTCCAGTGCTAAGGAGTTTGCAGGAGATAAAGATGGCTGGGGACTTAATGAAGGCCTTATGACTCATATAAGGGATTCAAGAATTTATGTCTAAGTCAAGCTAAATTAGAAACGAATAAAAAAAAAAGTAAACAAAATAGTAAAAATAATAGAAAAACTATACAAAAAATGAGCAAACTAAATTTTTTTAAAAATTATTATTTGTTGATAAATTAAGCCCTAACATTTAATTCTATCAAACATAGCTTAATTCAAGAATTAACACACTAAATACCTTAATGCTCCACAAGCATTTCTATAAACATCAGGTGCATCATGGCTCAATAAGTTGACAAGAGGAGGAATGCCACCCAGTATTCTTGTCTTTTGCTTATTGGGATCGTCCATGTAACATAAATGTTGAAGGTATGCTGCTGCATTAGCCTTTATCACATTATTGGGATTACTTAGAAAACTGATAACTTCTGTCAGATTTGGGTCACGCCATCTAACACCTAAATCAATAAATAAATTGATAACAATAGTAAGTTGAAAAATTATTAATTAATAAAGAGTTTAAAAATTAAATTACCATGTTGTGAAGATTCACTTTTCTCACTTGGACTTGGAGGAGTTGGTGGCCTTTCAACATAGTCATGAGGTTCCACATAGCGAGAAGTAGTATAAGCAGGGTATGACATAGCTGGGTATGGGTAATGTTCATAATCATGGTATCCAACATAATGTCGAGCTGTAATTTATAACATTAATTAGTTTGATATAATTCTGAGAAATAAAGGATAATAATACAATGTATGTACCATTCCTTTAAGGGATAACACACACTTTTGATGAAACCAAAACAAAAATAATAAATACAACAAAAAGCTATCAATTATTTCATAGGAAAATTCATAAATCTGTCAAAACTTTCAGGAACTACCTAAAATAGTTAACTATGTAGATTTCCTATATTTAATTGAAAATGGAATTATATAAGAGAAAATAACTAATTATACCTTAAAAGCCAAAAAGGACATCAAAATTAAAGTTGAAGGCTGAGGTTGAGGGCTACGCCAACTACGTGGGGAGAGGTAGGTACGGCATTAAACTGTCCTAGTTCGTACTTAATATCTTTCTAATTGCATACCTTTTGGAAAAGTTTTGGAAACATAAACAGAAGAAAATTATAATTTTCACCTATTATGTTCTATACATTTCTTCTTTACACCAATAATAACAAATATATTGACTGATTATTGAAATATTAGAGATATTACTATTTAAATTTTTGGTTTTCCTCTAAATCTAACCCTTCCCTTCCCTTGCCCCTTGGCCAAATGCAGCCATTAACTAAATCACTCAACAGTAAGCATAAATAAGCTTAAATGCTGAATTCGCTTACTTTATTTTAAAAATTCCAGACACAAAAGAGCACAACAAGTTTATTTATATATAAACTATACACACACACACATATATATATATATATATATCGACGAGAAATCCCCGAACATTTTGCTCCTTGTGATATTTTCTCTTTTTGTGTGTGCACTGCACTCTCTATCCGACCTGTTCTTGATTGCTACATTTCGCAGCCGCGAGTGTTTCATTTT
>KZ807335.1:625010-648225 GCA_000696205.2 Oncopeltus fasciatus | reverse complement strand
TTTATGTAATAAAATACAAATAAATAAATATATATTAAAAAATATTATGTTCTCTTGATAGTAACAATGTAAGAACATGTGAAATACAAGAATGCGGGGAATATAAGATGAAAAGGTTTCTTAGTGCAGATAAGGTAGAAGCCATTGAAAATTTTATCCTTGGTCGAATGTAAGGAGGGATCCGGTTGAACAATATCGTTGTCCTGGTGAGTAGAAGCAATGTTCGGCTAAGGGATGAAAAATGGATGGGGCTGAACGGAAAGGATTCAGGGAGGATGTGGGGTAGGTCGGCTGGAAACGAAAACAGCTAACATACTTCATCCTCCTCCCTTCAGAATTCTACAGTTTCCTACCTTAACTCTACATCCGTCAGATTAATTCTATTTATTACATTTCCTTAAAGAAAATTCAGGAGTAATAAAAGGTAAACAGAGTAAATTCTCATTTTTATCATAATAAAATTAGTGTAGAGATAAGTAAGTTACGTACAATAATAAATAAAAATAGAAAAAAAAATCTACGTTTATAATTTAATGTAACGAAGCATATCTAAGGAATGAATATTTTATATTTGTTTTTGGCTAAGGGATAGATAGGAATTACATTAATACAATATAGTACAACAAAGAGGTCTGAGATTTAACACAAAACATTAGAATTGTGCTGAGCGCGAAGTAAATCTTTGATGTACGTCATACTAAACATTCTAAAATTCTAAATTCTATAAAAAAAATTTGTAACATTAGACCTACATTAACAATATTCTTCTCCTTATCTCCAACTATTTCTTTGTTTTTTTCTTTAAAAAGTTATGTAATTAAACTGGAGAAATTAGTCAGGGTTTCGGCCAGGATCAAAAAAGTAAAATACTCTAAAATTATGGGATAACTATTTTATTGCCTTTGATTTGTAAGCCATCATCAGAGCTTAAATATAATTAATGCACACTATTCGGACTGTAATAGTCCGAACACACTATTACAGTCCGGATGATGCCTTACAAGTTTATTCGAAACGTTGGCAACAATAAAATAATTACCCAACAATTTTGTAGTATTTTATTTTTCTGATCCTGGCCGAAACCCTGTCTCCAGCATAATGTATTCGACGGCCAACAAACCTTCATCATTGTGTAATTAACGTGTTTAGTATAAATTAATTATAAGACACATAGGTTAGAGGGAAAATTCATCTCGATATAATTAGTTTTTACGTAATTTTTTTTTTTCAATTTTTATTACAATAGTAATAATTTCATAAACATATGTTGTTCTCCTTAAACCGATTCGCTGACACCTACACAATTCCTCACTTTTTAGACGAAGGTTAATCCTAACTCAAATTAAAGGCAAGAAATTCAGCAGATTCAAATAATTAAGCGTCCAATCACGTCTCAATTCCGTTTGTATGTTGATTACTACATTTAGGTATGGTATATTATATATCTAGCAATGGATTCTGATCCGGGTTTTGAATTATAAATTTGAGGTTTTTACATGACGAATAAGTCATACAAATGAGAAAATATTTTTAGGCAAATCAAGAAAAAACCTATAATCGCAAAGATATGTGCTAAAGATAATGAATTCAACCTCTAAATCTTGGAGACCAAGGTTATACATGCCCAACGAGCTCTACAGGCATGAATAAGTTAACTTATATACGGACAATTCCAGGCCTTGCTGGATTCTGATAAAGTGTAGAAAGATGGATATATTGTATTGCTTGTAAAAGGAATGTCTCATTTTATTTTCATTTTTATTTCTCTATTATTTTTTATTACATTTGTATTTCAACTTCATTTATTTCATTAATATTTATTTATGAAAAATCATAATTATCTTTAAAAAAATCTTAATTCCTACTTTTCTGTTAGTGATCCATTCTGCTGAAAATCAAATATTAAAGGAGATATTGATAGAACTGGCTGGGTATTCCCAATTCTTCGACTCCCTTTCGGCCAGGATTCAGCCTTAATGAGATAACTGAGGTTATCTTTTCTCCTCATTAGGGGGTTATGGCTTATATTAAACTGACTGACAAGCAAAATATATTAAACTTACAAAACTGCTTTGAGATATTTTTTTGCTTTAGGGGTCAATTTTTTACAAGACTATTGGCAACCACCTTGTTATCGTATTTTATAACAATAATAAAGATTGTTGGGAACTGGAAAAGAAGAATACTGCAGGAAAGGTTATGTACATTTATTGCACAAAAAGTAAAGATACTTTAGGCTGATAATAATTTAATTTATTAATAAATAAAAATAGTTCTCCACTTTTATGTATAGTGTGGGAAGGGGTGCGACGATTTCCAAGAACTATAATAGATAAAATTCTATACAGGAATTCAAAAAGAGCCAGAAAAAAATCTTACTACCTCAGCCGGTACTCGAACGCGGGTCTCCTACTTTCCGGGTAGGTATGCTGGCCACTACACCACCGAGGCAGGTTAGATAATTTCTCCAACTCCAGCACTTTACTCCGAGTCTAAACCACCAAGTACGAAAGTATCGTTTTATACTCAAAGGAGCTAAAATTGTCGGCTATTCGTTAGATTCTCGTTTTTTTCCGATATTTCTTTTTTAAATAATGATAATAATTGTTGATATTGACAATTATTATTATTATTTATAATAGATGAAAGTCTAATAAATGAATGGCCATTTAATATGAGGTGGTTTTTGATGTTACGGAGGGCGCCGAAGCTCACTCTCTTCAGAAGAAAACCCAAGTTCGGTCCTCTGGGGAATCACTGTTATTTTTTATTTATTTTTTTTGTGCTGTGTTAGCCTCCCTTGCAACCACTTAGGGTAATTGAAGGGAGGGGCTATCTACAGGTTACCACCCCATTTTAAACACCCATGGCTCAGGACAAGCTTCTATTTATAAATAAAAGATTGACCTGGGCGGGATTTGAACCCGCGGCGTCATGATTGCGAGACCCGTCCGGATTCCCTGAGCTAGCCTGGCGCCCTGAAATCACACTTAGTGTCCACAAAGTTTGAGGAAGAGAACAGTCCGTCGTTCAGGTGTCTCGTCCAGGCTACAGGCATAGAATGAGGGTCAGATGGGCAGAGAAATAAGAGGAGATCTATTGGAGGACGAGAGAGGATTATTTAACCTTAGAATATAAGTTATAGTAATAGNAAAATCTGGCTGTTGATAATTATGATGTATGTGTAGAAAACCTGTAGGATGTAACATATGAATCAGAGCATAGGTCCTCAATGCAGCATCATTGGGTTTCTGGGAAACTACTGTGAGTGTCCATAAAATGTGAAGGAGAGAGGATTATGAGCAGGTCAGAGGATTAGGCACGAGCGAGGCGTATACAACGGCATAACTGTGCACCGCATCTAAACTTGTGTATATGTAAGCTTTGTACTGCTCACACGAAGAATATACGTAAGAAAATGTAGGTAAAATATATAAACTAAGAGTTGTGAACATTTGATGCCGAAACCCATGGCAACGAATGAATCTATTCACTGATGTCTCCCCTCCCACTATCTATAGGCGGACACTACTCTGTGAGGTCTCCTGAGTGCTAAGAGATGGAGGCGTACGAGGGGAAGGGCGAAAGTGCCTCAGGAGGAAAAGAACGACGAGGGAACGCGTGACTTCGGGAGTCACTATTAAAAGAGTGTAGAGGCGTAAGAGTCTGCTGGTTTATTCTGTAAAGTGCTTGTGGCGCTAGGCCCAATCAGCTAAGTGTGCTGTTTGTTATTTGATGTCTTCCCGTCCTCTGATTGGATGGAGGCCTCCCTACAAGGGCCTAATTCCGCCGCCTCGTCGCTCCGGACCTGACCCCAGGAGCCCTTTCTTCCAAAGACTTAACAGCTCTTTCATCGAAATGGGGTGTGCACAGGGAATGCGCAATGTCCCATTACGGATACCCTGTACCAGGTATCCGCTAGCAAAATTATTTTTTATGTGCATGCAATGAAGAAGGGACTGCTTGTAACGAATTACCATTGGTAAATACGTATGATTTGATAAACGAGTAAAAATCCTGTTTTTTACCTACGTATATTTCGCTTTTTAAAGTATTTATCATTGAACTCATGAATTAAAATACAGAAAAAATATATTCATAATTTTAATGAAACTAAGATGCGGCATGATGAGCTAACTTAAAAATGGAAATGCTCTCCACCTGGGACGCTGGGGGATTGGATTACCTAATCCCAGCAGCATAACTGCATATACTTCGTCATTATTAGTTTTATTTAATGTTGTCGAAATATGCTGGGCAATTTTTTATATAACGCTTATCTTATAGAACTATCATACCTTCTATTATCTGTCTTCTTTGGTTTCTGCAAACCATCTTCTGTTGGCGAGCGCTGTCGGTCATTGTCCATCCTCGTGGCCGAATACGTGTTCACTGTCACTGTCTGTATTCAACTGATTCAACAAGAGTTGAATACAGACAGTGAACACATGTATTCGGCCACGAAGATGGACAATGTCCGAAAGCGCTAGCCAACAGAAGCTGGTTTGTAGAAACCAATGAAGGTCCATATTTATGAATGAAATAGTTCATGAAACAGTTTACGATAATCTCGTATGGAGGAATTTTCTTAAATAATCAGTACATTAAGTAGACATAAATTCTTAGATATAATTTAGAAAAAAAAAAGAAAAAAAAGGAGCGATTTTTCGTATATAATGTTAAGCTTTTATAAACTTTAGCGTCTTAGCGAATTTTGAAGTCTCTATTCAAGGTGATCTCACACTGAAAGATTTTTGGGGTGGTTTTTATTTTATTTTCTCGAATCATTCCTAATGTATATCTGGCTTTCTGTTTGCTTGTCTGTCTGTCCATATGTCTATGTATGTATACATCTGTCTAGTATAGATAAGTGAAGCTCAACACAGATATATTTGGTGATAAAATAAATATTTTGTTATTTTTGACGACTACATAATACGGAAACTAATCTACCGAAGATTTTTCTAAAGTTTACACAAAGCTCCAATGTCCAATCGATCGACTTACTTATGAAGACTATTATTCCATTCTACTTTCTGTGTAGAATAGGCCTAGTCTTCTACTCCCACTACCGCGACTTATCAATGAACAAGCTGAGAAGGAGCGGTTTAATTTCCTTCTAGAAGACTCCATTAATCACAGTGATTCCATTAATCACGACTTGGTACTTCTCTTCTTCACGAAGAGAGGTACTCAACAAGCCGAATGGGCGCAGTCGAAATCTCTTATCCCCCCCTCCCCCTAACCACTTCTGTCACTGAAATTCACTCAAAACATATTCATGTCATCTCGATGTCTCTATGTGCCGCGTGAGGGCATTTTTGCTAAGGATCCTTCATTCTCATACCTGTCAATCATTCTACTCACAAAAAAAAAAGTCTTTGAATAAAAATTAAATTGAAAAAAATATAAAATCAAAATCTACCGTAAAATTGGAAACTGTTATCATATAAAATATCACAGATAATGAATCGATAATACCCGCCACTCAACTTCATCTTAAATTATTGTTTAACATAAGTGGTCTTTCAAAAACTTGACAACTGTTTATTTTCCATTGATAATTTAACAGGAGAAACTCATATTAAAAAAAATTAATTGTTAAATATATTTTTGATGCACTAAGAAAAAAGGTGTTCAATAAGTGAAATGGAAGTTTTGCTCTTTATAAATCTGTGTTTTTTTCATTTTTTTTTTGCTGTGTTAGCCTCCTTTGCAACCACTTAGGGTCATTGGAGGGAGGGGCTGTCTACAGGTTGCCAGCCTATTTTAAACACCCATGGCTCAGGACAAGCTTCTATTTATAAATAAAAGATTGACCTGGGCGAGATTTGAACCCGCGGCGTTAGGATTGCGGGTCCTGTACGGATCCCCTGAGCTAGCCTGGCGCCCCGTTTTTCTTCATATCGTACACTTATAGCATTTATCTTAATCAATCTGGATTCAGTTTCTTTGCTCTGAAATAAATATGCCCGTCGCAGTGAAAAACTGATTCCACCAGATATTGCAGGAAATCTCCACAGCTATTCGTTCGATTTCGCTCAATACCAAATTCACCATTTTTTTTAACTTTTAAAAGTGATCTAACAAATTTCATTAGGAAAAACAACTTATTGTAGCTACTAAGACGCAAAATTAAAATTTACAGTACAGGTAAAGCGTCTGACGCGATTGACCAATTTTTCTGTGTAACTCCTAAAATTTATTTATTCAGATTCATTACTTTAAAGTAAATATTATACCCATTACATCGAAAAAATGTTTATACTAAGACTAGAAATTTCGGGAAATCCTATTCCTATGATACATTTTGCTGTGTATTCCTCAAACATTTCTAATGGAGAGTTTACTCCTGAAGATATTGGGCGTAATAATCTAAGGTTTGATCGCCCCTAAACCCGATCCTACCTACCTACCTGAAGATTATTAATAGAGAATTTTTTGGGGTTCGGTTGAGGTTGATAAAAAAAAATACAATTTAAAAGAAATGTATTTTTTATTAACTGCCAACATTTCGACTTACATTATAAGCCATTTTCAGGGTTATCATGAAGTCGAGAGTTGATGTGTCATCTGGAACAAATCAGCTAAACAATTCAGCAGACAATAAAAAATACATTTTTTTTTTAAATTGTATTTTTTTTTAAATCCTTGACTGAACCCATAAAAATTCACTACTGAAGATATTTTATTATTTATCTTAGTAAATATAATTTAATGATGAGCTTGAAAATGCATATAGTTAAGAAAGATGCATGCAGGACTATAGTTCAGATCACAGAATCATTGTGTAAATAACATAACGTGATAGGAGGGTCAGATGTTAGTTTTAGCAATAGCAGAGGTTTCATAATTTAGAAGAAAAAAAAAGTTAATTTTTAATTGATATTTTAATAAGAAACAATCGCCGTGCACTATCTAATAAAAGTTACATTTGTTACTTTTTCATACAAATGAAAACTAGTCATGATTATATTAACAATGTTGGTCCCATAATCATGTTAATAAGAAATATGATACAATATATCTAAAGTGGTCATTTATTATTTAATAGTCATTTATAGTTTAGTTATTTTCTTTTCAAGTCTTTCCTCTTAACTATTTTAGTTTAATTTTTCATGTTAGTAAGTTTTTTAAAATGGAATATCATATATTTTATTATTTCTAGTGAAAAACCGCTCTAACGACAAAATACATTACAAGGACTATACTAAAATTTTTTAGATATTCAAAGTAGTTTGTAGTTTCTATTTAAAGATCTAAGTAAAACCATAATGATGTTTAGAATAATTAATTTAGTATTATTCATGCCCAATTGAAATAGCCACAATATTATAAGACATTCTGTGTTGAAAATACTGCTGATTTTTTTACTAAACTATGCAAAATGCAAGAGGGGAGNGACAAAATTAAACCAGCTGTTTACACAATTAAAACTACCAATAAACTGACATTAGTACTTAAAAATGGTGGTCAACCAGAGAGCATGGTCCAGTTCCATGTCAACTGACCGTAAGAGAGAAGTGGTATTTAGCCAGACTAAGAATAGGACACACAAGAATTACTCATGGCTATAAAGTGGCAAATGACAACCCACCTATATGTGAGGTCTGTGGTCAACTTCTTGCCATCAAACATATATTACAGAGTGCCTAAAATATAAAGAAACAAGGAAAAATATAACTTAAATGGGACTCTAGACGAAATTCTATTGGATGACGATAAAGTCATCGACTCTGTAATGAACTTTCTGAAATAGGGCAGGCTAGTAAATCTTATCTAGATGCATTTTTCAGTATGCTTCTTTTCCATTCTCTCTAGATTTTTTTCTCTTATAAATGGCATAGTTTACTAGAACAAAGAAATTACCATGTACATCCACATAATAACTATTCGCATTAACAATGCATTACACCTTACCATAACCTATTGCTAAGAAATTCTTCTTGAAAATATCTTCCCGCTATATAAAATATAGCCCTGGCGTTAATGACCAAAGGTTGACACGACATTAATGTATACATATGTAAGTTTCTCAATCCAGCTGCATAATTAACTGTTCTCTTTTTGGACAAAGGTCGGAAAAAGATCAACTTTGAATACTCATATATAAATAAAAGCTTGCTTTCATGAAGTTTCATTAAATAAACTTTTTTTTTGTTTCTTGGTGCTTTTAAACAAAATTATGAACGACATATATCAAGGTGCTAGATTTATACGAATAAAGTCTTGGAAGCTTGGAAGTTCGCGTGCTTCTCTTGGACTGTTGCTACTTAAGTATTTTGTTAGGTGCATCACATTAACTCTAAGTTCCATTACGGTTGTCTATTTATGAAAAAAAAAAAAAAAAAATTCAAAATTGCAGGAAGGCGAAGCAAGATAGATATTAGCAGATATCAGAGTTTAGAGTTCGTAACAGGCCTTAGCTGTTTGCTATGTGCCCGAAACCTTGTAAATGTTTGTTTTCACCCAGAGAGTATTCTGAGAGCTTACCCCAATCGACCACTCCCATAAAAGCTATATTCAAGCACCTTGCAAATAGCTATGTAATCATTCATATGTGTGACAGTGTATCTGCACACATGCACCCACAAATGCATATATATATGCATGATTACGTGCATGTAATATATGCATGTGTACAAACTGACACACATATGAATGATTACGTAGCTATTTGCAAGGATATATATAGTTATACAGTAGAACCTCCATATCGAATTTCAAGGTTCCAGTAAAAAAATTCGATAGAAATTTTGATAAATGGAAACACATTAATGTATGTACATTTTTAGTTGACAAGGTTAATTTTTTCACATTGATAGGGTTTTTGCACCTTATCAACATAATAAGAAAGGAACAAAGGGATGTGGTGTTGTATGTGTAACTGATATAAAAATTTGGTTCATTTTATTTTTTTAATAAAATAGATTACCGGACTGACAATAACAAATTGACAAGATGGTGAACAGCGAATCCTGCCCAAGCAGAGGGCGGTTACAGACTGAGGTGACAACTGGAGGGAATCTGTGATTTACAGAATGCCCTGTGATTCACAGCATGACCTGTGATTTACAATCCGGCGGTTCGTTTACATTTTAACCACCATTTTTTTTTCAGTAGAGCTGTTTACTTGCATTATTTCACTAGGTCGAAAAGTGTTCGATATATAGAATATTTTTTTGATATAAAGAAACAGTTTTTTTATGTAATGAGTTAGGGGTTTTAAAGAAAATTCGATATATGAGGATTTTCTATAAATAGAAGTTCGTTATAGAGAAGTATGTATATATATATATATATATATATTAATAAAAAATTGTATGTAAAATGCCAAATAAGATGTCAAAATGACTCGCTCTCAACATCCATTACATCTAATTAAGGCAAATGAATTTCTATGCGATCATTACNTACATTATGGAGGGGTTCGCTAAAAGTACAAAAGAAACAATTAGGACTGTGGACTGTAAAGTTGACTGGCAAAAAGAAATAGCGGAACAAGTAAGAACAAGAATTTGGAAATCCACTTACCAGAATTTTCGGCGTTCCTCAGATTGTCAGTCGTTTCTTTGGTTTCATTAAAACAGCGTTTAGAGCACTTTCCACTGTAAATTCCATCGAAGAGAACGCATCTAGTATGCTTCCCCGCTATGTAGAAATCTGCAAATCCTGTAATTTCTTACAACGCCGCAAATCATTAACTTTGAGAAGCGAAATTTGACAACCGATGGCAGAAAGTTTCGATAGTTTAAACCAACACTGAAAGCAATAAAATTTAAAATAGGAAAATAACGAGTTACGAAGTAATACGATAAAAGGGAAAGATAAATAATGCAGACATATATAATTTTAATGTGTTTTGATTTTAATTATCTCCAATTATACAGAAACACTCAGGGAAATAAATGATTAGCAAAGAATAATAATAATTGAGGTATTAAATTTGTTAGCACAAACTCAAAAATTAAGAGTTTATAACATTTAGATTAAATAAGAAAACCAAGGCATTATGTGTATTTATTTTTACAGAGAACAGAAAGATGATATTTCTTTTACTCATTTTTTAAAATTATAGTTTTACAGAATTTTCTTCATGCTGTCTGAATAAAAAATATCATTTTATACTACATGTATATACATTCATACACAAACACTTACTAAGCAACAGGCTTTTCACCATTTTAACATTTGGTTTAATGACCCAAGCTCCATTTTGTAAAATATTAAATACAATTAAGACATAATTTAACATAGTGCCTTACGATACATTATCATGGTATACTGTACGCTTAGACATTATCTGACCTCTGTGTAAGTAAAATATAATGGTTATATATTTTAGTAAGAATTGCGGGACACAGGGGTCGTGAATCACATGTATGATTACATAACTCTCAAGATGTCTGATCGTCTAATTGCCTACGACTAAAATATTTTGTCAATTGTCTATTCAAGGTAAAAAAATTTTTTTTTTAAATTAAAGTAATTCTTTCTCAAACTCAAGTCAATGCTAACAGACGTTCCAGAAAACACTAATTAGCAAATCGAGTGCATCCTTTCCTTTTTTATAAATCTTCCATCCTTTTATAAATAAATAAATAAATAATATATATATATCTCACACACTTATATCCTGTTTAAAAGATGATTTTAACCTTCCACAATAATAATGCTTCACTTTTGAGATAAAACCTTCGGTAACGTTTTAAAACCAATCAGAGATGTTTAATCGATTGATTTACGGTGTTTTCTGGAACGTACAAGCATTTTCTTACTAGTATGAGAAAATAACTACAAAATATGTCATATTTTGAATGTCGAAATTAACTTTTAATAAGTAACTCACTATTTTCAGTTAAAAAGAAATCAGAAGAGGTCCTATGACTTACAAAGTCTTCAAAAAGACTGATTTAGACCAATGCAACAAGTCAAAGATAATGATTTTTATTTAAATGTAATGTATTTTTTAAATTGGTAATTTTATTGACTAACCTTCATTCGCTTAATATTCTTTTACGAAGGTTTCAATTACGTCCCCAAATCTCAATCCAGGATAGTGAAGGTTTTACAGATTTTTTTTTTTTTAAATTCTCTTCTGAGTATATTGATTTATGCTGAAAATTTGTTTTAGAGTTAAAATTATAAGAAGCATTTTCTTGAAAATTGAATAAAACTGAAAAATAAGGCTTGTCAAACATTTTGAATTATTAATTACAATTAATCTAAAATTTACTTCTCCAACAGGTTAATAGTATTTTCTCCACTAAAGTACTATGAATCCACTTGATGAACTTTTGTCTGTTGTTTATCTATTTTTGGATTTTTTGATACTATTTTGATTTTAAATGTTCTAAAGTGAAGAAAACATTAACAAGGAATACGGTGACTCCAATTTTCACAAATAAGAATATATTTCAGGACTTTTCAGCTTAATATTGTATTTACTAATACAAATACAGTCAACAAGTGATTGTATTAGTAAATACAACATCTAATATATTTAAATAAATCCCAAGTCAATTATCATACCTTCTATTATCCGTCTTCATTGGTTTCTGCAAACCATCTTCTGTTGGCGAGCGCTTTCGGACATTGTCCATCCTCGTGGCCGATCCAATGAAGACGGATAATAGAAGGTATGATAGTTCTATAATCAATGGTAGTCATAATAACCCTTTAGATTATTTACCCAAGTCATTTGTTCAAATACAAATTTCTGAATTCTATATTTAATTATTTATCATACAATATGATTATTTATGGATACATTTGTATTGTGATAATAAAGGTTTCATTTGTGATAGAATCATTTATAGAAATTTAAATTAGATTTTTTAAGGACAGTAGTCTAGTAGTTACGGTACTTGTCTCCCGAGCCAAAGGTTCCGGGCTCAATGCTCACAGTGTACAGTAAGTGTTTTCTTTCTTTCTATGCTACTGTTTGTAATAAAACAGATAATTCTTAGTCTAAGATGATTTTAGTTGGGGTTCGGTCGACCGAACCCCAACTAAAATCATCTTAGAATAATATCTACGGTCAACAAAAACTCTCTTCTGATAATTCTTAGTGTGCTCCTCGGTAACACCCAGCCTTAATTAGCTACTATTCTTCATTGAATAGGAAAAAAACCGAATCGTTTGCTGACTATATGCCTTCTAAATTGTGCCATGGGTCCAGAATTAATACATCCATAACATGTATTTCCCCCTTGGGCCTATAAGACTTATTGCAGGACTAGTTTTTTTTTTTTAAAATAAAATAAAAAATTTAATTTAATTTATGTTAAATAAAAATTTGAATAAGACTTTTTTGACACGTAGAATTTATTATTGGTGTTATGATTGTTCTGGTAATAAATGAAATAATTTAAAAGCAGGAAATACTTTTAAAGATGAATTATTTTATTATGATAATTCAGCAAATAAATTGGTATTCAATTGTAGTGATAAGCATTTAATAATTATATTTACCAATTTAAAAAAAACAAACAAAAAAAACTAGAATTTTATTTCATTATATTTGAGTTGTTCACAGCTTTCAATAGCTGAATAAAATATGTATTAAGTTTTGAAAAATAAAATCTTGTTAATTCAAACTATTTAGAACTAAAATAGTATCTAGTGAGTTTAAAAGTTAATTTAAAACAATATCGATTAAAAATAGTATGAATTTTTGTTACGAATTAATATCCCATATCAATAATGTTCTATGTGTAAATAATTTTAAAGGAATTTTGACATTTTAGTGAGATATTGAATTTTACTAAATAATAAATAAAAAGAATAATAAAAATTATAATGAAGAAAAAATATTACTTATGAAGGATGCAGGGGAAAAATGTGTTGTCCATTTTGAAAAAAGGTATAAAACAGTTCGGTTGCCTAAGTCTATCCCTTTTATCTAGATCTGAGCAGAAACAATTAAATAGAAAAATAAATAGAGCCTAAAAAGACAAAGCTATCATGTCCGACCTTTTGTAGAGAAAAAAATTACAAATTTAAACTAGGAAAGTGCCTAAAGTTCAAGAACCTAAAATATTCCCTTTTATGTAAGCAAAGGGTGCCCGTGGGCCTCATTACCTATTTACCCCTAGTAATTTTTATAACTAGGACGAATACCCTTAATCTCCTGCATCCTTCATGTCAAAAATTTTATGGCTAAATCTGACCTTAAGACTACAATGAAAGAAATCAACATCATAAAGAATAAAAATTTTAGAAGAACAAATTTCTTAAGATCTCATTAAACACTCAGACTAATATTCAGACTTACTTACATAACCTACTGATTTACAACCAAATTTGGCACAATATAATACACTTTGTTCTGTGTGTTTCATGAGAAATAACCAACAATTCTAAACATTTCACTCATATTTTGAAAAATAGTGTTATTTTATAAGGATACTTAAGACCAGCCAGATCGTGAACAAGCAACGTTCATTATTTAGTTGTTGAAATGATTTACAGTTTTAAGCTCGAGAAGAGGCATTTTGAAAATGCGTCTTTTGATTTATGACCTTCTGGTCTCATATCTAGAAAGAAAAAAGTTAAATAGAAATTATGTTTTCTAAAAATTTGGAAAGTAGGAAAAGTGCTTCTGTTGGCTATCTCACAAGAATTCAGGTTAGCGATTAAAATTTTAGCAGAATATTAAACACACTTTTTCTTATTTAATATTATTTCCAGCCTTAATACATTATAGAAAGTGGGTATTTCACATTAAATTTATAATTACAAGTGATATTAAATAAATGTTATTTCTCAATAGATGAATTGATTTTAAAATGATTCTGCTAGGAAGAAACCTCCTTTAATACTGGAAATGGGAATCTTAATGAAGGAGTTAAATGCAATAATGACTAAAGGCACTAAAAATAACACAGTGTTAATTTCTTGGGCGTCAAATAGGGTTTCATACAAAGCTTTAACCTGCTCTGCATTGATGAACTTTAGAAAGGTCTATAAATAATAATTTTATTTGTGGTTTTTAATTACATGTAAACTTAAATCAATTAATGCAAGGAAATGGAATAAAAATCTAACTGTCCCAGCCAGGACTCGAACCTGGATCTCCTGCTATCAGGGCAAAATAGATAGTAGGAGATCCAGGTTCGTGCCCTGGCTGAGGCAGTTAGATTTTTTATTACATTCCCTTGCATTAATTGATTCAGAAAGATTTATTTAACTGTATAATTTAAAAAAATAAATTTTTGAACTGTAGACCTTACGCTTATTTGAAATTTTTTATAATATTTGTCTTATAGTTGCAACCTGATTAAACTTGGAGAAAACTCCTAAAAATCAGTAAGTTATATCAATAATTGAGTTTATTCACTCAAAATATGTTAAGTGAAACTATATATTTTTTGTATTGATAGAGATAAGCTCTATTCAAATAATTAAGATTAGAGGGGTAAACAATTTAAGGGGGAAACTGAATTTAATAATTATTATATTTTTTCATGTTTGAATACAAATTAAGAAACATTTTGTTTTATAATAACCTGAGCTAATGCAACATATGTATTCTACCTTCTAAATCATGCTAATATGCTATTAAAATTTATATGTATTTTTTTCTTGCTGTTGCCTGAAGAGTTATTATGTCAATGTTATGTTTATTCTAATTTCTACCCCCTCGAAGCTACACTGTAAATAGTCATTATGGTAGGAGATTCTTACTATGTGTTTTATATATGTATTAATACCAGTAAATTAGTATGTTTAATAGCCTGAAGTATTTAGGGTTATATGAACCAATAGATAATTTGTTAATTATTAATGCAACTATTATTGTATTTTTTTTTCAAAGGTATAAATAAATTTTTAGATAAAGGAAACTGTTTTATATTGTTTTAGATGAAATACAGTCCGAAAATTTGAAGTAAAATAGAATAATTATTAAATTGAATAATTTCTCTCCTCAGTATCAATTATTTTGATTAAATAAAACTAAAAATTTAATCCCAAATGTGTTATTATTATATGCATTATATATCATTTATTGATGGATTTAAAAGACGTATTTTTTACATTCAACTTCACATTTCCTTAAAATACACTTAGCTTGAGTTAGTCTGTTCTTACATGTGACTGACTACCTTTAGTGATTACTTAATTTCTATCAAGTGAAAATGTCAGGGCCTCAATTAAAAATATTTACCTGGTCCACCCATTTTTTATTTTATTTTTAGCACAACAAAATGTTTCACTAACTGTTAATTTAACATATTGAGCTTATTTCATTAACGCACAGAATTAATTTATGCAGTAGTAACAATACTTTTCTATGTACATATTTACAAGTAGGAAGAAAACTATTACCTATATTGAAATAACAGGTTATAGACATATTGATTAAATTGTATTATTGTGTGTGATATAAATTTTTTTTTGTAATAATCAACATTTATTTTATAAATAAATATTTCTTCAACTATACACTGTATTTCATTTACTATAAACTCATTCAATAAATTCCAATAACAATAAAGATCTCTTATCATAAACAAAGAAACCTATTTATTTCAAATTCTTTATATAAACATGAAAAATATCATTTTTCTTATATTAACGTTCACTGATTTATAAATTACAGTAACAATATTAGCTACCAATCATCTACAATTTTCAAATAATACTTCTGAATTGTAGTCAACACTTTTCCGTTCATATTTTACGGGTGTATTTTGTCGATAAACCTTCATTCTCTACACCTAAAAAATATAGGAATAACATACTTTTTTGAGGTCTGTCTTGTAAGTGGAGCACAGGGATTTCAGACGGTGTCTGTTATGATTTCAAGGCGTAATATTAAAAAATGTGTGTGCATAAAATTATTTTCAACATTAAGTTGATCAACAGTGATAAACTGTTTAGGATTTGAACTAAAAAGTGATAATAGTCACTGTCTACAAATCTCTTGGATCCACTTTCTGGAATGATTCATTGGTATCTATTCATTCATGACATCTATTCACTTGGATAATTTGGTTACTGATTTTTATCACCGGTATTATCTTACTTTAGCTAATCTTGTGTTAGAAAAACTCTCCAATCTTTTAGAAAGAAAGCCCCGCTTAGGTCAAAAGTAAGTTATTGAGTGACTGTGAAAGTTCATTTAAAATTTCAAATTGGCAAATTTTAATACGTTCTACACAGTGATGACACAGCCTCCGAGTGAAGAGAATAAGGATTGATTATGTTAGTTCCTAATTGCCCTGATTTCATGGTGTAATGATATTAGAAAAACACATAGGTATCGAAAGACTCAATGGTATTGCATTAAAAGACTATGAACCATTGTGGCAAATACGACACTGTAACTATAAAACCATGACTAAATTAGTATTTAAATTTTCATTTTAAAATTATGTCAAATTTTATTAGGATAAACAACATATTGAGACTCCTTGGCTGTAAAGTTTAAAATTTACGGTTCAGGTCAACCACCACTCTTATTGGTTCACTTTTGCTGTTTAACTTCTAATATATATCTTTTATTATTTAAGCACAGCTTTTAACACAGCTGTAATGTGTTTCATGACTCTAAACTAAATTTTATGCCCCCCCCCCTACTCCTAAAGTTTGATTTTGCTCAATTTAGCTAATTTAGCTTTTGGGTGACATTTATTAACTAAATGCTGAATTTCATCAAGAAAAAACTTGTTGATATTTACCAATCTAGAAATTATGAAATCTGAATTTGTTCTATAATTTTGCTTACATTATTACTAAAATTTTAAATTTATTCTAGTAAACAGAAGTTTTAGACAATAATATATGTTATAAATTTTGAGTGTTTATATTCTTATATTTGAACTATGCCTAGTGATCTGCCTGAAAAATTGTATTTAATGGTGGAAGGTCTCCTACTACAGTTTTTTTGTAATGCAAAAATAAAATAGGATTTGCGGTAACGTCAACAACCAAGGGTTGGTTGACGTAAAGAATATAATTCCTCTCTGTAATAAATTTAGAAACTTTTCTTATTATTTTTGGTCTACTATCATAACCCAAATACACTTCAAATAGCCTATCCAAAAACTACAGTCAGATAACTTAAGAAGGAATCTTTTACCTTAGGTTCCAATTGGAGTCCATGGGTTTTTTTTTTCTAATAAAAGTAAAAATATTAAGAAATTTCGTATTTTTTTTAGATAATAGTAAAATTGAGAAAATTAAGGAAGAGAATGAGTTTCTAAAACAGGCAGTACATTAATAGAGAAAATATGATCAAAAATATGACCCAAGCGGAAGAGCATTTAAAAGATGATATTTAAAACTTATCGAATAAGTAAGTGATGATTTAAACAAAAATCATTATAGGAGTAATAGTCAATGTTAAATTATACAGGTCTGCGATGAAAAAGCTGTTAAATTTTCTAGACTAATTTCTATGTACTTTGTGGTGCTAAAACCGAAAGATATATTGAAAAATTCAAAAATTCCGTTTAAATTAGCAATATTTGTAGTTAATATACTGTATTGAAGGAACAAGTGAAAATTGCTGATTTTGTAGAATAAGTGTACTTCGCATTCTTCGGAATGCATCTTGGAGATCAAGATCAAGTTTGTGTAAACGGTGCGTTGAGGACATTTGGAATTGGTTTAAGTGTAAGAATAAGACCTTCCGTTTTGCGATACCTATGGTATGGCGAAAGTAGAAAAAAACAAAAACCATAGTGACGATTGTTCAAAGAGCAAAGCTATAGTCATGCATTGTCGAAGGGTACAATTCCAAATGTAAACATACATTTTTTCATACCCAAACCTTCCCTCAGCAATAAAATTTTATAATTTAATTTTTTTTTACTTGAAGAATTGCTATAATACCTAAATTGTCAGAAAACGTGATGTTATGAAAAAGTGGAGGTCATTTTCGGATTCAGCACACCAAAAAACATTAAAATATCGTTGAATATCCTAAACAGCTCTTTGAAACTTTTTTATTTTTTTTTTGCAGACCTGTGTAATTAGTTATAATTCTTTTTTACACTTGGTACCAAATTAAATCCCAGTGAAATGTACTAGAATGCTTGAAGTTTCCTACTTAAGGGAGTTATTCCTCATAATCTAATCGTTTTATTAGAACGAAGATTTTCCTCTTAGGCCAATGTCTATAAAACTGAATTTTAAAATACTGGTACTTATTAAGTCAAAAAGTACAAATATATAAATTCTCTATAAATATTATCATTTTAAAGAAGTTATACCAGTCACTATGACAAGTGTCTGTAGAATAACAGTTTCCACCACTGCACATTGAGCACTTCACAAATATAAATAAAGAGAAGAAAGAAGTCTTTATATACAATTCGAACCGACCGAGTACATCCCCCTCTCCTTCAGTACCTGAAATTTCAAAATAAAATTGTATTAATAATATGCAAACAACCAGTCGTAAGTTCTAAAATCTGTGCTAAACAATAGACATGCATGTCGATCTCAGCCATAAATATATCTAATTTAATATAAGACAGTAAGAATGGTTATCATAAATTTAGCTTTAAAATTATTTATGAGTATAATAAAAGATTGAATAATTATTTTACATACAATTATACTATATTAAATTATATGAATTAGTTAACAGTTAAGGAATGCATGGTAAAATGAATGTATTGGACGAAGTAAAAATGTGATTCGCTTAGAAAATTGGCATATTGCAGAAAACATTGCTAACCGCAGTGAGGTCTTGAGTCCCTATGTCAGTGAATGATTAAATTAAAGTGGGTCAATCATATCTTTTAAAATTTAATTATTACATCCTGTAAGTAAAATTGCGTTTTGCAAATTGCTCAAAATATTGATTATCCCAAAAAGAAATGTGGGTGCATCAGAGCGTGAATGTAACGAAATAATTTTTGAATTTTGGCTCAAATATTGTTGGTATTTAGTCAATTGTATTTGAAGTTCCCACAGTATCAGTAAGTTACCATATGATTACATTTTACTGTAAATTGTAAGCAAGGAGAAGAGTAATTGGAAACCGCAAAATCATTTTTTTTTGTTTTCTTGAGTTGTAGATATTATAAGATTCATTCTCAATAATTTATTTTAGTTATCTTATTATTTGAATGAACTATCTCTTTTATCAGAACTTATTCTAAAGTACGATCACTTAAAGTTTAAATACGAACAAAAACTAAACATGATATATATTGCATTACGCTTTTGATATTTAAAGGTTTAAATAAATATAACAGTTACGATTTCTGCTGTAACTAAACCTTTTTTTTTTCTTTATTAAAAGGATATCACATTAGGGAATACTAAAACTTAAATTTAAAAAAGATATATAGCTTTTATGTTTTAATAATATATTAAAAGTTGTTTATAAGGTTATGCGTTTTTTGTTGCTATGTATAATGATGAGTTATATTATCTCATAAACGTATGAGATGATTCTGTTATATATTATGATAAAATATATTATGTTATGAAAGTGTGTGATGTTTGTTTTGTATATGATGAGAAGTTATATCATGTTGTTAAGGCTTTATTAAGGTGTAATGATTCTGTTGTATAGTTTGATAATATATGGTATAAAAATGTGCGAATACATATAATATATTAAGATAAGATAAATTGGCATATGTATTGTGCAATATTATGAAATAGAATAATTATTACTAGTTATATATATATGTCAGTATTATGTATGTTAGTTTTACACTTTTTGTGAAGAACTGTAGTAACTTATAATGATTTATTACTTATAAATCAAATGTATTACATTAAGTATCCAAATTTTATTGAGTACTCATATTTCTGAATATATTTAGGATATTATATTCAATTTTAGTTATGCTAAGCAAATTAATAACAGAAGGTATTCATTTTAACAATAATGAATATTGCTTGAGATAATTTGCCTTTGCACCTTGGTAAAGCAAACTGGTCTCTCATAACAGTTTGTAATAACTTTTGAGAAGTTTCGGACAGTCACTTTGGAAGACATTTCAATATTTACAAAGCTGTTAAAACTTCATCCTGTCTTTATGGGGAAGAGAAATATGCTAGTTGCTGTAAAATACAATGTACTCTAGTTTAATGTATTGGAAGGTAAATCTAGAATAAAGTGAGCACCTGGAAATTCAGACGACAGAAATATTTTAGACCTTGGGTTAGTAATTTGACTGGAAGCCATTTTATGACGGTTATTTATACTTCCATAAAAAGTAGATAATTCTTACAAAAGTTGAATTTTGCGTAGTTAAATAATAATTTTTGGACAATTGGAATTTATTACTTCTTGAATAAGATTGTGATAAGTTTATTCCATTTTTTTGCTGGTGAGTGGAGGTTTATATTATCAGATAGATGAACTAAACAGGTAAAAATTTCTAATAAAACTAATTTAATACATACTCAAATACCACTATATGTAATATTTAAGTGCTTTTATCTCTATTCAGTTTCTTTAAGATTTACGTATATTTATTAATTTTTTGTATCTTAATTTTCTAGGGTTTTAAATTTATATTTTATTCAAAATAACACCAATAAAATTAGTATTGTTGACATCTTCAAGTTTTATATTTTTTAAAACAAGCTTGAAATAAACTAGTGTCTAAATATTTTTGTTATTGATTTTCATTTGAATACTAATATAATGCGAAGTGGAAGATTTTAATAACTGTTTATTGTGTACCATCGATTTATTAAGTGCTGCAAGTGAGTTCATTATATTAACAGTTAATACTACATTTGTTTTGTTATTAAAAAAAATATATATACATATAGAGCATTCAATGCCACTAGGTATAACTCTAACAGAATGACATACAATACATTAACACTTGGTGTTATTCACTTACATCCCAAGGAAAATCGGATGAAGTCCCCTAAAATGCTTACTGTAGGAGGTGGCTGTAAAAATACGTTTCGGTGACTTCTGAATACCATATTTGGTCAGGGAGATACAAATTGAGAAGTTTACTGGGAAAAAGATTATTGCCGCAGCTGCTTGAAGATTTGTGTTCATCTGTACATTTAAGCTCTTTGGATGGGATGTAGATGGCGACTCCTCAAGATAGATCCGTGACTTCGATCTTGATCTGGAACAGTGTCGACTTCCTTGTATAAAATATCACAGCCATGTAAAACTCAGGGTTAGTTTCCTAGAAATTTAGTTTTTCGAAGTTTTGTTAGAATAGGTTTTAGAGATCATAGTGCAACAATTTTGAGTATCTTTGCAGGTTCCACTAGCGCATGCAATTATTAAGTTTTCGACAATCGTAGATGCGTTATGTTCATATGCTATAAAAACTTTCGCTATTCCTCTTGGATGAATGCAGTCCCTTAAGGAAATTTTTCCACCCATTTTCTACTAGAAGATATCCAGAAGGCTTTTTATTTATATCTTTCTGTTCTACAAAGTAATTCTTCATAAGCCACTCAATAAGAAACGGAATTATTTTTCAAATGGAGAATTTTTTGACCGTAAATATTATTATCAGATGATTTTACTTAGGGTTCGGTCAAGGTAGATCCGATTTAATTTAACAAAAGTGTATTTTTTTAGAAGATTATCTGCCAATAAATTATCTAAAAGATTGTCCTTAAAAAAATACCCTTTTGTTAAATTGGTATTTTTTTTTGTATCATCTAATAGGAATTATTTGTGTAATGCTTTATTTCATTCTTGTTGCATGATTTTAAAAGCATTTTTTAAAGTTAAATGGAGTTCTTTAGTGATATTGTCTTGTAAGGATCCATAATTTAAGTCTCTTCGACCCTTGGAGGCTGGGAAGCAACAAGGTATCACTTCACGTTGTTGCTTTCTGGAGCATTTTCCAGAGTGCCAGATGATCTGGCTTGTGTTGATGTCCATATGCATGCAGTGGGCGATTAAAGGAGCCTACACTCCATCCGAGTTCAAAATAAACCGTCCAGTGTATTTATTTGTATTAGAAATGGAAAATTAGGTTTAAGGAACAATATTGCCACTCAGTGTTCCCGTTGCCGCAGTCTTGAGAGCAGAATGTATAACCTCCACTCACGGTTCACTCTGGCAGGAAATGTGTCCCTTCATCCCCGGACCCTCGCCTCTACATGTCCTGTAGTGTATGCCCACCGGCACAGATTGTATAGCCCAGAGGATGCAGCGGGGTGGCCGGTGCTAGCGATAAGAAGAAGTTACGATTGTTCGACAGAGCTTTGCTAAAAAGAATCGATATCTTCCATCCCAAAGATAGTCTTCAACTGCCCGCCACCCCACCTCTGTTCCAAAATACATGTTAAATAACATTTTTAATAGATTTTTTGTTCCTCTGTCTGTAGTAAACATATTTAATTATTGTTCTTCTTAGAAAATTTAAATTAAATATTTTAAATAATACCTACGAACCTTTCAATACTTTAATTTCACTTAGAAGTTTATTTTTAAAGTAATGAAGGATATCTAAAGGGTTATTATTATTTCTACCACCAATGAATATAGAACTCTCATACCTTCTATTCTCCGTCTTCATTGGTTTCTGCATACCACTTCCCGTTGGCGAGCGCTTTCGGACATTGTCCATCTTCGGGCCGAATACATACGTTCACTGTTGAATACGGACCGTGACAGTGAACGTATGTATTCGGCCAGAAGATGGACAATGTCCGAAAGCGCTCGCCAACGGGAAGTGGTATGCAGAAACCAATGAAGACGGAGAATAGAAGGTATGAGAGTAATGAAGGATATCTTTGGAAATTAATCGAAATCTTGAGCTATTTCTAGTTAAAAATGAACTAATATGATGTTTCTTATGAGAAACCCAGTAGTTAAACTCAACACCGTGGGGTAAAGGCGAATAATACTGACACACACTCATATTAGGAGCTATTCACCTAATCACTATATGATCTACGGCCTATATAGCCTACAATTTTCAAACTACTATTTGAT
Source organism: Oncopeltus fasciatus (assembly GCA_000696205.2). Classification (NCBI taxonomy): domain Eukaryota; kingdom Metazoa; phylum Arthropoda; class Insecta; order Hemiptera; family Lygaeidae; genus Oncopeltus; species Oncopeltus fasciatus. Next base: position 625,322 of record KZ807335.1, on the reverse strand, counting down.
TCTTGTTCAATTTTAGCGATCTCCGATAGAATATTGCTATTAATGAGGATATGGGATTTGAACGTCGGGTCTCAGTAGTAAAGAAATCTAGGGTAAATTGCCGACAATTTCGGAACATTTTATTCCTTCTATAGGAATTAAAAAATTCTATAGGGAATTCTAAACCTAGAAGCGAGGTTTAATATGCACCCGCATGCGGGATACTCTGTGTAATTTTTAATTTTTTTTTCTATTACGCTCATTTTTCCTCGTGTTCTTATTTATTATATACATCGTGGTCACAAGATTTTAGTTTGATTTATATATATATAT
>KZ807335.1:609004-624842 GCA_000696205.2 Oncopeltus fasciatus | reverse complement strand
CTTTATATGATATATAAGCACAAGTAACAGTTATCTAAAAGGTTACTGTTAGTTAAGCTGAGTGACAAGAGTCAATAACATCTGTTGGCGACAAGGAAATTTCGAATGCCAGCTAGAACTGGTCCTCGGGAGCGGGTTATGCAGTAACAGTTACTAACAGTTACAGCTAGGCGAGTGCCCCGGGGGAACCAGTTATCTCTAGTCGCAGGCCAGTACGCCCCACCGCTAACCCTGAGGGGTTCGCTCTTTTGACTGGGGTTTCAATGTGGCTTTCTTCATTCAGGGGATTCAAACTGGGGTTCAACTAAATCGATAGGCAACATGCAACATAGGGCGAATTTTCAGAGATATGAATAGGGCATAGAATGAGAATAGAGGGAGGGGAGGGGTCGAAGTTAGAGTTAGACCAAAATTTATAATATGTGTTCGTTTTTATTTGAGTTTCGAAAAAGTCTACAAAATACAATAGGTGTGAAATGTAATTTTCTCACGTTTACATTCTGTAAAATGCATATCATTATTATTATTTCACGAAAAATGCATATTAAGAGACCACTCGGCATGTGTAGAGAAACATTTTTCGGTCATACCTTTTACGCTTATCGTAATTTTCAGCTTGTAAGATAAATTCCCTCATTTACTCGTATTTATGCTCGTTTTTAATGAGACATGGGAAATCTGCTAAGATTACCCAGCGCAAGTGGGGCAAACATTTTTTCCCTGTTCGTTTCGGAATTAGTTATTTCGCAAATTGTTTTATATTTGTTATAATTAATTTTTAAGTACTTCTTTCTAATGAAATGGTTCAGTCCCATAAAGCAATTTCTAATATGTTCTCCTAAATTTTTTTAAGTAATCAGAAAAAATTACTATTCCTTGGATTTATTTTATTTTATGAATGTAAAATTTTTAGATTATTATACAATATAGCCCTCTTGTTATCTACAGACATTACAATTTTTTCTTGTTTTAATTCATTCAATTTCAACAAATAAATCATTTCGGCTTTTAATATTTAAAAAAAAAAAACGCATAACTTTTTTTTTGTTTTTCCCTTACCCTTTATTTTAACATCCACCCAGATTTGTCTAGCTCAACTCTCATTCAATGCTTTAATTGATTCAGTCTTTCAATAATATTATTTTAGAAAATTAAAGCTGTTCACATTGGTATCATAATAGGAATTTTGAAAAATTTCAACAAATTTACACCTATCATATATTGGGGAAGAGGAAGGAATAATTGTGGTAAGGTTTTGGGATGATACTGCATTATATAGGGATCGGCCACGAAAGTTGGAGATAGCGGGTCGCTCCCTCCTGGGTGGGGAGTGCGGTTGTGGTTGTGGTTCGTCTTGTCTGGGTTGATCCTGAGTTGGTTGTGTCAATCGACCGTAGGTAGTCTTGGCTCGACAACTCTGGAGGGCTCAGGCACTACTTTCCGGACTGAAGTTGCAATCTGTGGTTGAAGAGAAGGCAGGGTCCGTTGTTTCATTTTTTTGACACAGCGCTTATGTAGCTGGGGTGATGCGGGATTTTGGGCAGTTCGGACTGATGTGAGCGCCTCCACATTTGACGCACCGTGGAGAGTATTCACAGTAGGCTTTTGTATGAGCCAGTATGCTGGCCCTTGTGGCGTTGTACTACTTCTCGACGAGGATGAGGCTTCTCGACTCTGACTCTACAGTGACAAAGCGAGGTCAAGCTATAGATTTCTTGCACGTTAGGCGTAGGCTTCAGGTCCACAAAGAACATTGGCAGGGGTGTTTTAGAGACAGAGAAGTCGGCATGGGGGTAAGTTTACCTTCTACCTTCTCTGGGGTCGGCTTATGATCACGTTTATGGCGTTTCTGACACTGAATCCCAAGTGACTGACAAGACATTCTTGATGAAGTCTCGGGAAGTTGTGTGGTAGAGTTAACGAATCACTATTCTTACAGCCCTCTCTTCTTTGAACTGGCAAGTGTGGTGCTGCGCATTCGTTTCCTTAAGGTATTGGATTATTTATTTATAGGTGTCTGGGCTGTCAGGGATTATTTTGGTATCTTGCTGCCTGTTGATACACTAGTATCTTCCAGGCCCCACTCAATCGTTCAGGTGGGAACACGTCAGTCTTAAGTCGTTCAGATTTCATACAAATATTAGCGGTGGTCGAAATACTCGAGGGACTGCTGAATCAACTTCCATATTTTCGCCTTCCACGCCCTGAAGGGCTTCATCTATTATAGATAGTTTTTTTATTACCAAATAATCACAATTTGCACAAGTATCTTTTGAAGGTTGCTACAAATTAAGTTAAATTTTGTCGAAAATATATGGGAATAAAACTTTTCCTTTACTGGTACAATTTGCTCTTCATTACATTGTTCGACATTCGACATGACGTTATACATTTTTGCAATAGAAAGTTCTGAATTTAAGTAACTGCATCTAGAATTAAGACCTCTTGTATAATGGCTTGAAATAGCAAGAAAGGAACTTATATGTTTTCTTACATAGGAATCATCTATTTTGTTACCTGGAATGTTGCCCCCGGTGGCCCTTGAGATCTTCCTTTGAACATCAATTATATAATCGCCCGTTACTTATTTAATGTTTCTATAAAATATTTTTTTTGCAAACACCAACATCTTGGCCGTTAAGTCCAATAAAATATTCAAAAGACTGAGATCTTGGCCCTTTGGTGTTATTCCTAGTTCGTTGTCTTTTGATAGCATGAACTCTAATTAACCCTTTGTAAAAAAATTTCCATCGCCTGTTTGCATTGATAAAAGGTTATCTTGCGATTACAAAGTCGTAAACAGTTACAAGGTTTATTATCAAATTTATTTGCAGGAATTATTCTTTTATTTCTATATTGATATTGTTTTCCTTGTATCCTTTTTTGTTTCTCAACATTTTTAGACCATTCCCCAGGATTCCTGCTGCGCTTTCTACCAACTTTTCCGTTATTTTGATTATTTTCTATATCTTTGTTACCTGACGAGGTATCAGAATCAATACGGTTAACTCTCCTTGAATTAGGTTTGCAAAAAAAAAAAAAAAATGAAGACGGATAATAGAAGGTATGATAGTTCTATATTCATTGGTAGTCATAATAACCATTTACATTATTTAACTTACATAAATAATTCGATAGGAGAGAGATACAGAAACGGGGTGTTTAGTGGCCGGGAGTCACCGGTACTATTCTATGCATGTTAGAGCTTATTAAGAAAGATTATGTGACGTATCCAAATTCTAATGTGTATTTAGATTTCTGGAAGTAAAAATTAAATTCTATTCTATTCTTGTAATATTACTTTCTCATTTTTTTCGCCATTCAAATTAAATTAATAATTTTTTGAAGGAATTGTTTAATTATATTTGTGTAAAGTTTGAAGTAAATTCCGGGTGAATTTGTCTGTGAGGGCTGGCGGGAGATGACATGCCTGTCTCACGGCGCGAAATAGTTTTTCAATTAAGTGGAGGCGAGGGTCGTGTGAAGGAACTCCATTACAAGTGCAACTGAATGGCGGTCGCTGGAATTGGATTCCCGAGTGGTGTCGGCAGGAGAGATGCCAGCTGTGTGATGGCACTCGCTCGCAGCTGACTTTGATTGAAAACGAGTCGGCCGAGGAAGAAGTCGGCTAGACGTCAGAGGACAGCCTTACCAAACTTACCCCCGGTGCCGACTTCACACCTCGTGGGGACACTCGTTTCATTATGCGGCATTTTCAAAGGCACCCTCGCTTGAAGGTAGCCATTTAATATCTTAAATCCGACGTAATATGTTCCTTGGAGTTTCGCTTCTATATAATAGCTGGCTGGTGGAGGTTCTCAATCAATGGTGGCTGAAATACATGAGAAATGTTCACTAACCTCCACAGTGAACTGCGGTCATTTCTCATTTATTTCAGCCACCTTTCCTTCGAATTCTATTTTTCAAATTAATTTTAATATTTCTAAGCAGAATATCATGCTGTTCAACTTGGTACTTTGATGGGACTGATTTGATATGTGACCAGCGCTGATTAGATTGCCCATACTCTAGGTGGACCAAAAACAATAGCCTAAAAGCATACGTTGGAACTTCCTGTGTGGTTTATACGTTTTTTTGATTAAAAGTGCCTAAACTAAAAAAAAAAATTCATTCATAGGGTCCTAAGTAACCTTATTATTTTATATGAGTTATTTTTCGTATTTTTTTCCCGCCTTATTTACTCTTGCTCTGAATTTAGCTGCTTACAGACTACATAAGTTAGATGAGATAATTCATTTCACTAATCTCCTTTTACCCTTTTCACCCACCTGTTTACTGCCTTCTTCGTCAGCGAAGCGATTGTTTGAATACTTTTCATTAAATTTTTATTTTTTCCCTGAATTTCTTTAAATTATACATTAATTATTCAGTCCTCCATTTATCTTGTATCATAATGGTTAAGTTTTCATTCTTCAGTAATCCTACACAGGTGGAGATAAATATACGGCAGTTTAAATTAACAGCTGAAATCCTCGAGAGAATGGGAGTTTTTAGAGAGAGCCAAAAATGAAAATCGAAACTTTCAGTTATTATCAATTATGAAAAATGCATTTGTATCAAAATAAATCTAAAATGTAATGTTTTACATTTATAATCTATTTGATTTTTATGAAAAAAAGCTTAATAAGATACATATTTAAGAATGTATGTAAAGTAATTAAACACCCTTCTTTGTAAAATCCAACCAAATCTTCGATTCGGTTGAAATCGAATGAAGAAAAGTTGGAATCAATAGAGAGACCTTATTGAATAATTGTCAAGTTCTTATTTTTAGTAAACATTTTTAATTGTAATAATATAAATGTATAAGAAATAATAGCTGAAAAATATAGCTTTGCATAGTAAGTACTATATTAAGAAATAAATTAAGGGAGAAGGCACCTCCCCCAAGTTTCCCCACACTTTTGGTCTAGGGGCACTCTCAGCACAATTACATACTCTTCTTTGCTGTTTCAATGTAACTGAGTAAATAAGTCATTTATTCTTATTTTTTTCAACTTTAATATGTAAAATTGTTATACCTTGAACTAATACATTGAACTTATACCTTGAACTTGAACTTATACCTTGAACTTATACCTTGAACTTATATCTTGAACTTATACCTTGAACTTGAAGGAATATGTAAAATCTGCCTAGTTTTTCAGCTTTTGTATGAAGGTCTTTTAATCTATGTCTACTTTTCACTGAAGAAATAGGATAAAAACTTGCATCCTTAGATTAGTTTTGTCTTGTTGAATGAAAGTATCCTGTACACGTTTTAGACTCTTCATGAATTACCTTCTGTACATTTACTGTTTCTGAGTTGAAAAGATTTAGTCATCTGTCATTATTAGTCAGTAAACTTAATGGGAATGAGTGCCCTCTATTGGTAAAAAAACGCTGTTGGAAATTAGTAAGTTTCTAAGGATTAAAACCAATAAAATGAAATGAGGGGGCGCCTGGGTAGGTCAGGAGATCCGTTTTGGTCTCGCAAACCTGACACTGCGGGTTCAAATCCCGCCCAGAGCAAGCTTTAATCTATTAACATGGATGTTTAGAATGGAGTGTCAACCTGCGGATGGACCCTACCTCCATGACCCTCAGTGGTCAAAAGGGAGGCTAACACTAAAGAAAAAAAAAAGTATTTTTCAATATGAGTCATTAGTTACGTGAATGTTAATATTGAGTTGTAGGTCGTTGGGATGCCAAGATTTGTGACTTAGCTTTACTTGTTCTTTATGAGTCCCACAACAGGCCAAAGGTGTCCGGGGGGGGGGGGATAGATGTTAGTGATGTGTTTATTTATAATTGTGGTGCACTGGATAAGGTGCGTGGTCATCTCCATATATTTACGGCTACAATAAGTAATCACAAATAAGCCAAAGAAGTCGCTTCACTACTGACTAACAATTTACAAGAGGCTGCTTACAATTAATAATAACGATTATTAAGCGATTTCATAAAGTAAGCTATCCATAGTATATGACTGTTTTGTCTCACATGAGAATTTGATGGAGATTCTCACCTGTAGAAATAGGTCCTGTAGGCGGGGGAGGGCGAGGGCTAGCTGGGCCCGGGCTCGGCCGGCGGAGGCCTGTCTCAGGTGTCGTCTTCCGAGAGGCGATCCGGAGCCAGGCTGAAGAGGAAGCAGGCCAAGAGGACGGCCACTCCGACAGTCAGCAAGTGCAGCGAGTACGACACCTCGCACGAGCCTGCAGCAGACATCCATGTTACTCGGCTTACTTCACAAGGGGCTTCCGTCATTCACCAAGGTGACATAGAAGAAGCTGGAAATCTAGTCCATTAATAATAATAATAATACACAAACACACACATACACATATATAAAAAGTGAATAAAGGCCTGGAGAAAGCCCAACAAACCCAATGGACGTAAAGAATGAAACCTCTATAGACAAGAAGGTTACGGATGGACATTGCAGCCAGAGAACGAGCTAAAAAAAAGACTGGAGCAGGATGGACAAAAGAACGAAATAAGGATTTACGGAGAAAGAATAAGAACTATTTGAAAACTGAATCTTTAGAGCTTTTTGTGATTCATTGGGTCCGTACACACATTACAATAATGTTAAAGACTAGGGAAGCACGTAACGAGAGGACCAGGCCAGTACGGGAAGGGGCTAATAGAAGGATAACCCCTGCTTCCTTGTTCTGAAAAGGGAATAAGGTTTATCTTCCACGAAGTTATTAAAGCAGCTCGCCAGCGGTCCGCCGAGTCAGTGATAAGTTAGTCTTACTCAATGTCAGTTTCCGTGTCAGATCGTGCATTGCAGAAAGTCGGGCACTGCCGGTAACACTGATATAATCAGCGAGAGTAATTAACAAGTCATTCATGAGTATCTCTGTAAATAAACATGCTTAATTTATTTTGACATATTTATTAATTAGTGTAAGTAATTAATCCTTTCTATTTATTTATTAAGTTTAAGTTTGGACACATGGTAATCAGTAAATGTTACTTAATATTTAATATAATATAATATTATAACAATAAGGATGGTATTTAAAATATGGCAGGATGGTATAACGTTCACCATTATATTACTTCTAATCCGCCCTTGGCTTTAACCTACATTCGTCTTTGGAGTTTTAAGACCATTTCAGTTGTTTAAGAAGAAAATCTGAATAGCTTACGTAGAACATGGTGTCGGACTTATATTTGTTTCTTTGTAAACGAATGAGTGAAATTTATATTTTTAAATTTTTTACAAATAACACTTTAGACTTCAAAAATTTGACATAATAGAAAATGGCTTTGGCAGTCTTTCCTAGGAGTTTCCTAAAATAAAGTTATTTTCATATATAATTTGTATTATTAAATATTTTAATTAACATGATTTCTTTTTTTAAATTAAATTGAATAAAAATGTTTGAAAATAACATTTTATACATATAGTGTTCTATAATTTATTCTTTTACTCTAATAAAAAGAAGATACTGACGCTTTTTAAATTTTGTCTATCCAACTCCCTCTGACCTACGGCCGATTTCCACTGTTAAATAACTCTAATAATAATTAATTAATTCTGCTATTAACAAACTCTAAAGGTGTGAGTTATAGGTCTCTAGGATTCTATTTTCGAAGCCCTATGACTTTATATCTACTTTATTGAGTAAAATCAGACCAATAAGAGTGGGAGATTACCTGCAATGTCAACTGTGTCTAAAAAACGTCGTGGTTTTTTTTTATATATTTTATTTAGGGGGCTTGACATTTCTTTTAGAGTATGGAACTTCATACTAAAGAATCATTTCAGGAGTAAAACAGCGGAATTGAACAATTGTTATTGCGGGCCTATCTGTATAGTGAATTTTGAAATGTACAATTGCGAGTGTAAAACATTTCTTCGTTGTTTGAGAACATATTATTTAGCCAATTAATGAGAGGGAATAGAATAAAAAATCTATCTGTCCCAGCAAGGACTCGTACCTGGGTCTCCTGCTTTCCGGGCCGGTATGATTCCATTACACCACCGGGACGAGCTAAATAACTTATTTAATTCCCAACACACTAGCGGGAGCCTAACCCACGAGAAAGACGAATACATCGTCTTATGCTCGAAGGAGCTGACATTGTCTAGCTATTTATCGACTCTCGTTATTTACTTTTAATTTTCATTTATAAATATTAATTTAGTTGTGGTTTATAATCCCACGTAAATTTTAAACAATTAATGAGAGGGAATAGAATAAAAATATTATTTATATTATTATTGTCATATTATTGAGCTTAACAAATTATAGTGCAAGGGGACAGAATAAAAAATCTAACTGTTACAGCTATTTAAACAGCTTGACAATGTCAGCTCCTTCGAGCATAAGACGATATATTTGTCTGCCTCGGAGGTTAGACTCTCGACACAAGTACGGAGAATTTAATAACTTATCAGGCTTGTCCTGGTAGCGTAAATGGTAACGCACCTGCCCGAAAAGCTAGGAGATCCAGGTTCGTGTCCTGGCTGGGACAGTTAGAATTTTATTCTATTCCCTTCCACTAAAAATTGTTAATATTTACGTGGGATTAAGTACCACAAGAAAATTAATATTTTATTATTTAGCTAAGAGTAATGGAAAACAATTCATCACATTATTAAATATAAAATATACATCTGCCACAAGTGTGAAGGGATTACATGAGATGGAAAGTTGAAATACACATATCCAACCTTGCCCTGCTGGCCAGTGACTGACTCGCTGAGTGAAGGCTGACGGGGAACTCGAGCCTCCTCCGAAAGAGACGAGCCCCGAGGAAGAGGAGACGCCAGATAAGGACATACATATTCAGGGGTGTAGCATTACCTCGTCCGGGATTAGAGGCGAGGTACAGCTCCAGGAGCTGCTCATTAGCATGATTCAGAGCGCCTTAGCGAGCACACTCCTCGAATAGTCGAGGAGTTCCTCACAGCTGCCGAACCCTGCATCCCTCTAACATGTTTCCCACTTTTTCCCACCATAACGTCACTATTTAAAAATCTGTTATCATTGTAGCAGTTCCAAAATTTTCTTAATGCCCATTAAGAACGATATGTACGTATGCAACTACGGAAATTAAACGCTTCCTCCAATCTTCCTTCTCGGCAAGTCTAGAGCCAGTAGTAGCCATCTAACGGTTTCTCTCCCTCCATTCGCTTTATTTAATGTTCACTTATAATGTAGCATGGGAAAACGAAATTAGTTTAAATTCAGCTTTATCGGAATCTTAGTGGTATTGCACCAAACAAATTTGTCAATTGAATACTCATCAAAAAGCTTAACTTTTGAAAGATTTTTTAATTACTTTTCTTGGAAATAAGGACACCGTTAAGATCATCAAGTCTCGGGTAACCAATGGGTTAGGTCATGTATGAAGTATGTATATGAACAAATGCCTAAAACTACTGTCAAAATATATGCCAAAAGAAGAGATGGACTGTCACGTAAATGCTATCCCCTGAGCATGGAAGAAAATCACAAAAGATTTACAGCAGAGACTTTATATTTAAAAAAAATGTAATGTATTTCGTATGAATATTGTTTCCTTTCGCTAGAAATGTAAAAAGAGCACATATGTTGATCCTATAAGGGTAGGACATCGAATGAGTTGCAAGCAACAGCTAATTGATTTTAGATTGTCATTTTTTTTTCTATTTTATACGGATTAATTTCCTTATTTTGTTTTTGCGAGAAAAAAAAAACTATTGGAGAAATATACACATTTAGTAGATGTTATTTTGTTGGGGTTCGGTCAATGTAGTAAAAAAAAAATACTGACAATAATTAAAACATACATATTTTTTAAATTGTATTTTTGGATCTACCTTGACTGCACCCCCCAAAAAAATAACATCTGCTTATAATCTCTACGGTCAAAAACTCTCCATCAGTTTAGCATCCTATGAACGGCCTTTATTTAACTTGCAAATGTGCTATGAGGGATTAAATGTAGTTCATTCTTTTTATCGCGATTCACGGAGAGTGTATAATGAGATTTGCTGGAAGAAATATTAGCAGCGAATTTAAATGTACTGTGGCTAATAAAGACGGAGGGGAGGGATAACGTTTAGAAGCAAGAGTTGGAATAATTGCGCAATTTAAAGAATTTCACCCTAGATCTGACATTCCCTTCCTTGAGTTAATATCACTATTGGTGTTCCCTAAAATATAACATTCGGATGTAATACTTAATTATTGTCATTAGTGATAAGGGTCGCCGGTAGATTGTTTGTTAAAGAAGTCGAAATTATGAGTTAAACCTATCGAAATTGAATAGACATGAGGATTTTGTCAGTCTGAAACCAATGAGTGAGTTCCCGCCATGAACAAAATAAAGACTCATTTAGTGCTAGGGGTGTTACGAATATGTGGGCTAAGTGTAGATAGATCATCCCTCCAAGACACAAAATGGTTGGCAGTGAATCCTCTTGAATACGCCAAAAGTCTCTAACTGGAGTTATTGCTCTCTGTTTCACGTGTGCATTCAGATCCCACAGTCTATGTGCTGACGACTAGAACACATGTAATTCCGTGTACAACGTGTTCTATGCACGACTAAAGGAAAGCAAGAATTGAATTGTGATTTTTGACGGTACCACATGTGTAAAATCCTATAAAAACGTTATTGGTGAGGGCTGTTACTTGCAAACACTCTTCACACAGATACATCAATCATTTGTGTTTGAGAGTAAATTTTTTTTAGTGTAAAAAAGTCCCAAATATCTCAAGAAACCTAAAATTCCTTTCAATGCTTTATTTTAAGAAATTTCCATGAATAGTTCTTAGATAAATAAAGAATGACCTTTTTTTTATGCAATTAGGGTTAGATTTTATATTTCATTAATTAATCCTGGCTTTGACATGAAAAATTTATAAATATAAGTAAAAATTTTCTTGCTGACACCACTTCTGCTTAATTGAAAACTGCAATATTGAAATAAAGTGTAAAAAAGTGAGACCGAATTCATTAGGGAAAAAGGTCTGATTGCAATCTTCCCAAGCCTGGTAGGCGATAAAGAAAACTTAATGAGAAAAGACAGGAAATGAAGTGTTCCCGAAGGTAAAAAAAAATCTAGTATGATGGCGTATTTTTTTTATCCCTACTTTTTTTTTTTTAAAGTCAAGGTTATTGGCCTGCTCTGATTAATGTTTGTAGAGAATGTAACAATATTAATTTGAATTTCTTTTTGCTTTTTTAACGCCAGGAAGCCATATTTGGAAGATTCAGACCGAATTAAGAGAATCGTTTAGCATACGTCTATTGTCTTGTCATTGTGCAGAGTGAAGAAGGCTGTATGGATATGACGTTTGAAAGATTGCACAATCAGGATGAAACAATAAAGAAAGAGGCATTGTTCTGTAGATGACAAGGGCTCATATAATTTTCGATGAGGTTATTAAATCTTCGCGCGGGCTCAATTCGCCTGGAGAATGACTTTGACTCCATGCTTGTTATTTTCACGGGGACCCTGCTTTGAAGGAGTAATGGATTTCTGATTGGGAGAGTCGGAGGATGCCAGCTAGGGATCGAGTGCCGAAGTGCGCAAAATCTGTACAGATTCATTCTGTTTCATTAAAAAAAAATACTATGCTACGGTGGGGAAATTTATTAGATGTTATTTTTATTGGGGCTGATATAAGTTAAAATTCATCTTGAAAAGATGATGGTGGGGGACACACACCAGAAATAGTATTTTACAACTTATAAGTTTATAAGTGGCAACACTACTTACTCTCATCTCATTTGCTGATACCTCAACAAATCAAAGGTCACCATTCAGTCTCTAAAATTGTTAGAAAAATAAACTCTTTTTTAGTAGATGTTAGTTGGATTTCGGTCAAAAAAATAGAAAAATTAAAAAATAATAGAGTGTATTTATTAAAATTATCTGCCAACGTTTCGGCCCAAATTGTAAGCCATCTTCAGGGCTATCATGCGAGAGGGGGCGTCCTGTCCATAAGATCACATTCTCATCACTAACTGTCATTATTTTTTTATTATAAACAAACTATGATTTATTGTATTCCTATTCTTTTTCCTGAAGATTTGTCTTCTCTGGAGACCAAAACTTATATATTAATATCGTTAAAAAAGGAGTTCTTTAAACAAATAGTTGAGCTCAATATGAAGCACTATGGTATATTACAGGGTGGAATACTAATAATTTGAATAAAATAATACTAATAGAAAAACTGCCAATGTTAAATGTTGTGGCATAATTATAAATAATTGTAAAAAATTTTGAGAAATATACAATATTAATCAATTTATAAAGAAATATTTAGTGGCGCTTCTTTTACGTGGACTATACATTTTTGAAAAAAATTGATACCCATTGAATTCATTTAATTGAATTTCACAGAACGTTTTTTGCTACTAGTGTAGTTCCTATGTAGTATATTTTTTATTCTATTTTCTTTTGTGTTTTACGAATTGAATTTTACGAATCAAAAACTATATTATATTAACCATATTGTGTTTATGGGAAATGCATACGGGCCGGATGTGTTATTGTCATATTCCAATCGAAGACTTCCTATGGTCCAATTATTATGTATAGTAATTATACTCTAAACTATGTTAGAAATAACATTATTATTATGTCATTATTTATAATATAATGAATTAAGTATACTTAACTTACGTATATAATATATATTAAGTAATAATATGTATAATAATATTACAAATAATGTACTGTATTACTTAGTACTTTGTACAGTATTACCAAGCTTTATACGTATAGGGCGATATGCATTAATATGCTAGCATATAATGGGTAGGAAGTTCAGTGGGATAATTTATACATCTCAATGGACTTATAATAAAACTGTGTCGATATCGATGCAGCTGAACTTAGAAATTAATGGATATCTAAATATAATTTTTTTTTTTTTAATAGGCTGACACCAAAGAAAGATAAAGGCTGATTAGTTGCAGGGCGCTAATGAGCTACTTTAGAGAATACTCTAAGGGGCGAAAGTGATGCCTCCCTGGAGGGTGTAAACCACAGGATTGGAAATCGTTGATCGATGCGCTGACCACACACCTCCCTGGTGATTCGCGGTCGGCAACTTGCGCATTGCCCATACTACTCTTCAATAGATTATTGGTTAATCACTAAAGGCTTCTATAACGTCTGCTCGCTGCACTCCTTCTTCCATTACACGAGACAGTGGATACCTTTTCCGATTCCTGCACCGTCTTCGCTAGGCTTCGAATGCCCAAACGGATTCCATCAGCCAAGACTGTCGATGCAGACTATCGATGACTTCAAGCGAACTTTGACAGATTGTCAGACAAATACTGAAAATACACATAGCTTAGCAAAACAGGCAATAGACCGAGCAGGAGCAACGTATATTCAGCAGATTTCCCAAGTTTCATTGCTAGGGCAATTATTAAGACATTTTTATTAGGACAATTAATCTTCCACTATAACCTCCCTCTTCTTTATGCGATATCAGCCAAAATATAGTTTATATATTCATCTCTAATAGAAAGGTGAAATATCAAAGTCAGTTCTTGCATTTTAAAAATGAGAGGGTCCGCTAAACTTACATTTTAAAACATTTTCTTAAATATGCATTTTTCGCAAAAATGCTATTGCAAACAAATATCATGACATTACATTTTAAGAAAATTACAATGCAAGTACTTATTTGTAATGCTGATAATAAAAAAGTAATTNAATAAAAATTTTATAAATTGTAAAAGTTAAAAAAATTATATTTTTCACAAAAAATTTTATTGTTATTTTTTCATAAAATCAATTATAACGCAGATATTAACGATTTCAACTTATAAAGAACTCACAAAAGAGCTTGCGAAAAGAGAAAGAAAAAATATGGACGCTATATTCTATGCATCTACTAAGTAGAATGAGTAAGTCTTCATATTTTGTGATAATTTTATAATGTATTCTACTTAAAAACAAAATTTGTTTTTTATAAGCTTTATTTACTTATTAAATTCTGTTAAAAATAATAAAAAAAATTGTAATTTGATTACAATGAGTAGTAAAGATGACATTCAATGACAATCAAATGTGGAGAGAAGTTGACCAATGCTATCTTCGTTTGAGTCGACGGGGAGGGTTGTAGGGGTTGGAGTTGGAAGACAAGGTCTGTGCTAGTGGATTAGAGTGGTATGGCAGTTATGACCAAAATTTAGTGAAAACATTTTTCAATATTTATTAAACTATCTGTGGGTAAAGCTGCTGATGATTCGCTGCTGTAAGGCCTATGCAAAGTCCACGTGGAGTAGAGGGCACGTGGAGCCACAGGGAGTGGATGTTGGTTTCCCGAGTTGTGGAAGTTCTCCATTCCCCTAACAGAGTGCGTTAGTTCTGCGGTTCCAGATACTGAGTCCAAGTTCTCTGCTCACACATATGATGGCCGACCCTGCTTAGACGAGCAATTGGATAAATGTATCAAAGGGCATCGAGAAGCAGTTTGACAGGTCATAAGAACCTGAACAAGAAAATATGGAAAGGTCTAGATAACCCTCCTGGAAATAGTAGTTGTAAATTTTAGCAAATTGTCTACAAGAAAATCAAACTATTCCCGTTGATTTCATGAGGCTAGTGTTAGAGAATATATTTGATTTTTCACCCATTCTTCGTGATAAAAGCTAAACATATGAACTGTTCAAAATTCAACACATCTAGAAGTTTTTGCATATTATTTTTAAATAATTACCTTCTGTAAACAGTTAGTTAATAAAAAACCAAGTAGTAATAGTGAGTATTTTTAAGAAATACATTTTAAAACAAAATTAATCATAATTCTTACATTCTAACATATATATTCTGTAAAATTTTATGAAAAAGCTAATTTAACAAAATAATTAATAATTAATTTTCAAGTGTTGTACGGGCCCCACATTTTTATAGCAAGCTAAAACCGACTTGAAGGAAATCATGGGAAGCGTCATTAAAAATACTTTTATTCAGGTTAAACTTAATCTTGAGTAAGAAGACATTTTAAAACTTTTTGGGGAGAAATTTTAAATGTTTTCAAAATTTGAAGCTTAAATTAAGAAATGAGCCAGAAATGTGGTTTCCGAGTGAAAGGTAAGACGAAGATTTTCACAGCACATAGGAAGCACAAGAAGGAAAACTTGTTTTAGCGAAGGATTTCCGGGCTCGTCAGAATGTCGGCTGAGGGGAATACAGTCGTATTTCTAGGGGAGGTAATAACTTCTGGAGGGGATGATGGGGGATTCCTAACATTAAAGAAGCGTATTAGGAAGGGCTTTCTTTCTTTATGTGTCGAGAATTTCGTGTTTGTATGAAATTAAATAATAAATAAGAACGTCAGAGCAGCTCAGGGATCCGTTTGGGTCTCGCAATCTTGACGCTGCGGGTTCAAATCCCTTCCAGGGGTCTATAAATAGAAGTTTGTCCTGAACCATGAGTGTTATAGAATGGGGTGGCAACCTATAGATCGCTCCTCTCCCTATGATCCTAAGTATTTGAAAGGGAACTTAACATTATAAACCCCCCTCCCCCACGCAAAGAAAACCAACTCACATTTTTAAAATTTTGTAATCATATTCTTCTTGTTTTTTTGAAATGTTAGCTTTTACCAAACAGGAAATATTGACACAATGATATTTCCCCGATGATTCATATAGGACTAAACTTTATAAAATTATGATACAAATAATAAACAGGATATAAAATTAAAATAAATAAATAAATATGTAAATAAAAATAGCACCTGAAGATGCCAATATTGAATTTTATGGATAGAAAAGGTGAATAAATAATTTTTTTAAAATATAGACCAGAAGTGGCATTCTTTCCACTCTAAGGAAGATGACGGGGGGATCTTCATTG
>KZ807335.1:503002-516921 GCA_000696205.2 Oncopeltus fasciatus | reverse complement strand
TATATATATATATATATGCTAGATTGAATAAATGTGATATTCTCTCAGAATGCGTTCCCCATGACAAGGTCAAGACAACCATCCTCAATTTTACTGAATATTGAATGGTCCAGCGGTATTCTAGCTGATTGCAGAAGAGTGGTTCTTGTATTCATTTTAAAAGAAGAGAAAACGGCTGACAGCTGACTTGTGTTTTCTGTAAGCTCATGGAAGGGGCACGAAATATTTCTCGAGAAGCAGAAACTAATCCCTAGCAAACAATGAGTAGGAGTACTATCTAACAGGATCTTCGACTACCGGAAGTAGGGTTGGTTACACTATGTTCAAGCACATTCGCAGTATGTGTCAACAGGTCGCAGTTTCTGATAGGGTAAGTAGAAAACACCTTCTCAACCTTCAAGTGCTGAATAAAGGGAATGCATAGGGAACTATTTGTTTTCATTATGTCATTTCTCCAACAGCAGTTCATTCGAGTGACAAACGGGCAAGCAATAAGAAAAAAAAACAAAAAAAAACCAGGCCACAAGGCTCTGTCCTCTCTTCCTTTCTTGTTCTGTATAATTATAAATGACCTGATCCACATATTACTATTTGCTGATGAATTGGTCATATGGGCTACAATCAGACATTCACACCCAGGAATCATTTATGAATTTGCCATTGAAAAAACAACTAAGAATGTAGACGGAGCAAAATGAATTGGTAAAGAATCCAATTAAAATTGAATTTAACTTATACGCATTATAACAAAGAAGTGCATTGCAAA
Organism: Oncopeltus fasciatus; assembly: GCA_000696205.2. NCBI lineage: Eukaryota > Metazoa > Arthropoda > Insecta > Hemiptera > Lygaeidae > Oncopeltus > Oncopeltus fasciatus. The sequence goes on along the minus strand of KZ807335.1, from coordinate 516,155 downwards.
TATATGATATGATCAAGACTAACTTATCTTGAAGACACTAAGCAAATACCTTGGAATGGTTCTATATAGAAGACTTACCTTGTCCATAAATAGAGACATAACGGCTGACAAGCTTTGAATTATGGAAATGATCATATTTTATTGACACAAGAGCTAGCATGGTCAAATAAAATTCAAAATAAAACACTACACATGAACATGGGGGTTTTCTGGTCCATTCTTATCGTAACAGTGCAAGTCTAAGCCAAAATACAGGAGAACATTGTTGGGAAATCAGCATGCTTCAACTGAAGCACTTATCTTGAACTAGGATTAGGATCAAGATATTGGGCGGTCAACAGCTTGGTCATTGCGCCCTGACTATTGGGAGTTTGGAACACTGTTTCAATTATCCACTCTTTACATTCGCTAGTCGTTGTTTAAGACTTATAAGCTAGAAATGGAACATTAACTAAAAGGTTTAAGTGACAATGACAAAGAGATAATAAACGAAAACAACAATTTTTCTTGACTAGATGAACAGTTTTTGTTATCACAGTGTTATTGAGCGGTTTTTTTTTTAAATAATAATAATAATGTGTTAAATATATATCTATCTTTTTAACACATTCAGTAAATAAATAAACAGTTAAAAACACACATACACATATATATTATCTGTTTCTTATATTTTTTTGTAAAGGCCTGACTCTTTTAGGATACGGATAATTTTATCAGTATTGTCCTTACTTATCTTGAACTTATCTCCTTTCAAGTTTAAACCGATTTAAATTAAAAGGCATTAAAAAATCCCGTGACCGATAAGGTAATAATTGTTTACTCTCAGTGTCGCAAGTACGTGAAAATGAATGTAAATTAATAAAATGCTGTCTGACAGATTGAGGAAACTCTCTACGGGTGATAACCTCCCTTATAGGTTATAAACTGTAAATAATGATTCGTTTCGTCTTTAAAAAAAAAAAAAAAAAAGTCTAAGTACATTTCTCACTTAATGAAGCACTACTCTCACAGAGAACTGCTCTTTTATGAATGACTTAGGGAATACTGAACTCACCACTTATTCTGCAAGAGGGAGAGCTAGCGGCACACATTAGGAGGGATGTAATCTGTCGTAAATAGCAGGCGGCTGGCGTCTTTGTTAGGCCTAACGAGATTGAAGAAGCCGTTCCCAGCTATCTAAAGCACTTTCTCCTTAGAGCCTTCCAGTTCTTACACCGTGATTAGGTTGCTGTACATGAAGGACTATGGTTCGGCATAGCATTATCGTTCTCTGTACTAGATGCATTAGTACCCGGTGATGTGAGTTATCATATATCACATTGACAGTTATTCTGCGCAATGTTCAATAAGTTGTATCATTTATCATTTGATCTATCATCAGTTTTATCGTTTGGCGGCTGTCTGTTAGACAAAGTGATCTTGTTTTAATCTCAGAATTTTGGTGTTGCGGTTTAAAATTCCAATGGTCAGGCATTTACCGAGAAATAAAACCCTTCTTGTGCCAATGGTGTTTCTAATAGGGTGTCTACCTGAATATAATCCTGTTTCTATGACTTTATGAGTGATAATTAGGATTTCAAACCATATTTAATGTTTGAGAAAATTAAGTAATATATAATATTTAGTAAATAATTTGTTAGGGTTAGGTTAAGGTAGATCCAAAAAGATACTAATTTTAAAAAATGTGTATTTTTTAAATTATCTGCCAACCAATTACATTGTAAGCCATTTTCAGGGTTGTGAAATACAATGTCATAGAATAAAAATAAAAACCAANCCATTTGGTTTTAGTAAGTAGTATGTTTTCTTACTCAAGAGTGAACCGATAAATTTTGCTGTTAAGGATTCCTAAGTGTTAAAATGTTCACGTAGACTTTTACAATCACCAGCCCACAAATTCCCAAGCATTCAGAATGGTATAATTTCATACATGTGGTATTTTATGTTAGATTATTTAATAATTAATTATTTTAAAATATAATATTTATTTGTATTATGTACATTTCCGCTTAAAATTTGATAATATTACAATAATAAATATATTCAAGCGGAGGGTTTTTTGACCGTAGATATTAATATTAGATTTTTTGTTGGGGCTCGGTCAAAGTAGATCCAAATAGACACAAATTAAATCTGGCAGATAATTTAAAAAATACACATTTTTCTAAAGTTTGTACTTTTTTTTGGATCCACCTTGACCGAAACTCAACAAAAAAAAATCTAATATTAATAAATATATAAACTACAGTGTTGAATCAATTTCTTTTCCACTGTAAGCCAACTAAAGATTTATTAAATAAAAATATCAGAACAAGATATATTTTGAAGAATATTGTTATAGGTGCTTAAGTGGCCGTAATATATTAAAACAACTTTAAAATTAGTTATAAAAAAGAATAAAATTCACTGTATCACACACACAAAAAAAAAAAAAAATCTCATGTGCTCTGCATTAGATATGTCTGTCAGTGGAAACAAACTCCATGGAATGGCACGAAGAATATTACTTCCTGAGCGAGGCGGAGGGAAGGGAGGATTTACTGTTTGCTACGCAACCTTTGCCTCGAACCTTGTCGTAAGGGCTTAAGGTACAATAGCGAAACAGAGAAAGGTCTTCCCTCCGTTCAAGGAAAGCGCTTGGTCACATAAAACATCTCGAGCGAAGGGATTCACGAGTGGTCTCTTTGCTGGGCAGAAGTGCATTCCTCTTTGGCTCCGTACTCTTTCTGTGGGCGCCCATCCCAAAGAGGTCCACTTCACCTTCCTTAGCTTTTCTTTAGTCTTAATGAAAAGATGAAAGGTTAAACACCTTTATATTAAGGTTTTTCAGGGGATTCAAGCAAAACTACACACTTTACCGATACGAACTGTCCTTAACTAAGTCAATACTCCAGTTTCACCTGAGACGACAACTCAGTTCTGACGTTTTCGGTACATCAAATGTGTTGAACTTTAGTTTTCTCTGAAGTGGCGTGCACGAACACGCGAAACTAGTGGAAAAATGGAAGTTATTAGAAAGTTATTATAGGACCTTTTGCCTATCAACAAGTAATTATATTTCACAAGGTCACTGTTCGCAAAATTACTCATTTCTTTGAACGTAAAGTACAAATCAAAAAGAGAAATTTCCAAAGTGCGTTAACATATTAAGTTTTTGAAATTGTTGAAATTACAAAAGAACGGAAAAAATATTATAGACATAGACAAAAATGTGTAATACTAATTAGTTTTAAAACGGTAATTACGAATTATATATTAATAATTTAATTTCAAAATCAACTGATTATTTATTACACTAAATAAGAACGAAGGAAGCTTTTACAGTGGCGAGTCTTAATGAGTAATTTTTTCATTATTACTAGACACTTCATTGTCTAAATGTTATAAGTAGAAAACATTTGAACAAAAGTTTTATTCTTTAGAGATAATCTTTTCTCCATCTTTGTGACCAAACAATCTATTCATAATGTAGAGTTCGTTTGTCTCAGCTTTCGTAAAATATTAAATCCCTGATTATCTCATACAATTATTAAGAATATTTCCCTAAACAGTAATTTTTCTTAATTTATCAAACAATACTATAACAAGCTTCTAAAGAAATGCCCAAAAGGAAAAAGAAAATTATTGTTTTTCACAAAACAAATAAAAAACCCCTTCACATTTGAATAAAATTGTCCCAGTTCCGTCTGAGAACTAAGATGCTTCTTCAGGACCTTACTGACTAGATTTATAATATTTAGGTCATCACTAACATTCTGCTGAGAATGGACGGAAGAATGCTGCGAACAAATTTTATAAATAATTAAAACTTTATGACAAAATCCATAATACTAAAATCCTGTTCTGTGTCAAGAGCTTTCAAATATTGCAGGAATTATATTATATATAAAATCTCTCTCTCTCTCTCTCTCTAAATATATATATACGTTATATTGAAATAACCTGCATAACCCATATNATTCGACCAATATATATATATAATATTTAAATGAAGAATTTTCAAATCTATAATAGTTTTTAAGTGGAGATTTTTTGACCGTAGATATTATTATTAGATGTTTTTGGGTGGGTTCGGTCAAGGTAGATCCAAAAAAACAATACAACCTTTTAAAAAATGTGTATTTTTAAGACTGATAATTTGAAATTTTTAAAAATGTCAAATTATCAGTCAAGACTGAACCCCAACAAAAAAACATCTTATTATATTAGTATTTTTTTTTTAGTTGTGGTATTTAATCCCGCATTAATTTTAAACAAATAATGCAAGGGAATAGAATAAAAAATCAAATTGTCTCAGCCAGGACTCGAACCTAGATTACTTGCTATTCGGGCAAGAAAGTCTTAGAAAGTTTGTATTTTTTATTTTTCGAGTTTGGTATAAAATCTATAAGTCCATAGTGTAGTGCTATAAAAATGATATATAAAAATGATCTTGTTTTTTTAAATCCAGTAAAAATTTATTTAATATTCAAGTATTTATATCATGTCAAGAGAAATAACATCAATGTTAATTTATTTATTTTTATGAATTCATGGTTATAAATGTTCGGATAAAAAAAAGTGAGATACCGTTTTTTTCTGTACTTCTGTAATTCTGTACTAATTCTGTAATTCTCTATGCAATTTTACTTACATTATTAAAAGCGCTTTTCGGAACCTTTGTGTATTTTATATCTCTAGGGTTTAGGAAGCTTCAAGCTGCGAATAAAGCAAACTCCTCTTATGCATTCCAAGCGTGGATCTATACTCGCTTTTAAGACCTTCACATGGACTTACCCAAGCGTTCAGTCCATTAAATGTACTCACCAAGCGTTCAAACGTTATAATATCCAACTTATTCCTGATTCGGAACATCTTCAGTGCTTCGAAACTAGAAATCGTCCAGCTGCGGGTCCATGAGATAGACTCAACGCTTGGATAAGTCCATGTGATGAACTGAACGCTCGGTGAGTAGCTGTGATACTAATCTACGAGTTGAAGTTAACTATATTACTTATTATGTTTTTTCAATAATTTTAATACTTAAATATAAGGAAATAAAAAAATTGTGTCTCACACACACACACATTTCCCCTTACAATTGAGACAAGGAAATGCGAAGGGAACAGGGAGATAATCAAGAGAAGAACTCTAAATGTGTAGCAGGCTTTTCTTTTGAAGAATGAGAGTGATACATTTTTAAGAAGATGAAAGAGACTCTTGAGTCGTGCATATCAACCGAGAGAGGGATTTTATTTAGTGAGTGTTCTACATTAAGAATGATAAAACAACAAAAGTTTGCCACGCACGAGGGGCGTAATCAACACAGATTCATCCCACTTTCCCTTGCAAATCAGTAAGTTATTGATTTTAACCTAAAGCCAAAAATTCCAATGATGAAAAATGTAAAGATGTCACTCAGGGATTGGAATTCTGAGGGAGGTACTCAACCCAATTACAAAAAAAATATTACTCATTTTCCCTTATTAATTTACAACTGAAATAGCAAAAATTTGTTAATGTTTTTTGTTGGGATTCTGTCAAGGTAGAACACCAAAAAAAAAAAAAAAAAGAACATCTAATAATTATATCTAGGTTAAAAAAAAACACTCTATTTGTAAAACATTTTATTCCTTGATATATTTTTTATTGTGATTCTCTTGTAAAAATGTTACCGACAATACCTAAATGTTGCAAAATTACACTATTATATTACCAAAGCTGTTCATAGAACGTATAATATGGTTAAAATTGACAATTATGCATATTGTCCTCTTATAAGCTCTTCATCCTTCTAATACATTTTTGCCGGAAAAATCCATTTCCAATGGAAGGCTAAATAGAAAATTCGGTTAATGCTTTTAGAAAAGTGAAAACTCATGACCCTAGAAGACATATACTGTATAAAATACGTAATATGTGTTTGTTTTAAAAATTTAGAATTTAATAAAAGTAAATTACATTTTACATGTGACATGTATTGTAAAATTCTTTGTTACTGTGATAATTAGGAACGGAACGATTAAATAATTTGATCTCCTTCTTAGTAACTAAGTCTTTCTCTACAATTTCATCAGCTCAGTATCGTTAAATTAAAGCTAGCAGCAAAAAGGTCTAAAAGCTTTTTTTTATTTATTTTTTTTAATTTGCTGCCTTCAATAGTATAGATCGGCATGGTTTAAGCTCATCCAGATAGGTCTGTCAAGTAAAGTAATAAGAAGATTTGCAGGCCTACACGTTACGTTTTGGGAGCGGAGGGCTTGCTAAATCACTTTCAAGTAATGTAGGTGTTAAACAAGGAGAAAAACTGTCGCTGGCTTTGTTTAACATATTTATATAGAGCATATTAGGATGTTGGGAGCCCTGAAACATCAAAACAATCTAATCCCTTTAATCCACAATTTTCAGAATTATCGCAAATGCATCTTATTATAGATATAAATCTTCCCTTCTTCATGACTTTAATATCCCTTCAGTCTTCTCATTTCCTTCAACTTCTCTCTATTCCTTAGTCAACTGTCGTACCGCAACTCATTTTCACAGACCCTGTCCTCCAAAAATAATCTCTACAACCCTCCCCGCCGACTAAAACGAAGATGGACCCGGTACCTCTAGGGATAATGGATTCTCTTTAATTTGAGAGTATTGCCACTGGGAACTTTATCTTCTCATTTGTAACTCCATTGTGTGTTATTTTTTCTTGCCATGTCATTAAATTACAAAATGCTATTATTAACAGACTGTAAATAATAAATATGATGACAAAGTAATGATATCTTGTATATTAATAATTTTTAGCTAAACATTTTGAGAAAATATAACTTGAAGTGTTGGTTACATCTTAGAATATATGAACCTAAAATGTAAAAAGTGATTTTGACAAGAATGAAGATTGTTAAGACAAGTCAAACGTGGGTAGCTAATGCCTTAAGAGCTTCCACCCATTTGACTTTAGTGTAATGTGCTAATCACTGTCACACGTACTTACGAAATGTGTTGCTTTTCAATAGAAGATAATTAAGTTAAATTTATCATAATAAATTTAAAAAAAAACTAGGGATTAGCATGATAATCAACATAATTTAACACACAAAATTAAATAACGATAAAGTTAATGAACGCTTAGAGTAGGAAAAAGTGTAGTCATGAATCATTGATCATAAAGTACAATTGAATTGTTGGCTGCAGAGCATGTTTTTCACGCGAGTATATAGTTCCGTCGGAAGCAGATATGGAGCGCCACCTGTCGGGCGGTGACAAACAGCAAAAGCATGTAATGAATCGGTGAAGTCTTCGTAAATGAATGGCTGGTCGAGTGGAATCACAGCAGGGAAGGTATTCCTCTACATAAGGTATTTCCATTCTGTAAAATCCATACTCTTCAAATGTTACTGTAATTCTAAGATTAATGAAGACATTATTATTAAAAATACTTTTTAATTATTTTAATCACTGACCAACCCAATCAACGATTTGCAATAATGTGCTTAAACACCATATTATGTATAAAAACACACACACATAAACATTAGTGTGTGGGTGTATAAATTTGAATGAGCTATATATTTAGCTCTCCCATGTTTAATTGAAGATTATTCGGGAAACTGTATCCTTCAAAGCTTTGGCACCAATGGGAATAGCTAGATTTGCCACGAGAAAGTTGATTAAAAGCATTACCTTACAGTGAAGAAGCACAAACTAAACACTGTGTTGCTTCTGTTTAAATGGTTGTAGAACTGGCGCCGGCACATTTAACTAGAGAATGGCTTTTCTCGAAAGTTAGCCTCTCTCAATCCACCAAGAACCTTTCAGAGCGTTACGTTGTCGCCAGTGGGACATCCCAAATGTCCATTCTATCTCAACGGGGTGCGGTTTTTTTTTTGTTTTTTTTTTTTTGTTTTGGAACACTTCATAAGTTAGTGTGTCTAAGAAAAAAAAAAGAAAAAGTAATTTTGCTAAGCCGTTTTCCACATAAAGCTTTATCTATAGCTCAGAAATGCATTCCTATCTCTCCTTAAGTAAAAAAGAACTTCTCACTTCAGAAAGGCACGTTTTTTATATCTGAGAATTTATTTATATTTTTCAAAATATCTGTCATTAAATTGCCTGTAATTTAATTTTTTTCTGACGGTGCGTGGGATATATATCATCCCTTACTCAGGAAGTCATATATTGAAGAAGATGGCAGAAAGATAGTGACAATGCACCAGGAACACATTTCTGGCATGAAGTATAGACTTACAGAAAAGTCGGCATTTCGCAGACACCACCCACTAGATACAGTTTGAGAACTGGCTATCCAATGAGGGAAGCAATAAAAATCACGAAAACCCCTAATACCTTTAATAGGGAAAAAGGATGTACATTTAGTCGAAATTGGAATCCGGCATTATCTGGCGGGAAAATCAGCACAGCTGCAAGTGATAACAGAAGCCAGACAGAAACCTCCGGAAAGGAACAGATAAGAGCCAACCAATGAGAAGTCCGACTTAGATCTGTCTATAGACAGGCATAAAAGCCCCCTGAACCTGGAGATTCTCACAATCTACTTTCAGCCCTGAAGAGGCCATCACATGAAGTGCAAAACCTTGGCAAAAAATAGTTTTACTCCTATATAGGAATATTTCTGGAAACCGTTGAAGCCTACGCGAACAAGTTTAAAACATTTTTTGAAAATTCGTTCTTATTCAAATTCAATATTTTAGATATATTTTGACTGATTCTAAAAATAATTTTTTGAATTTGGTTTGAAATTTAAAATTTAGGAGATTTTGCTGAATTGATAATTAAAAATCTATCGAGTTATAAAATAGTTCGCTGTTTTTAAATGTAGTTTTAAATTACTATATATTAAATAAAACTGAATGGATCGAGTACGTTTTGCATGACCTTCTTATCTACATTTTAATGCCTTAAGAATATTTAAAACCAGTGTGGCTCACAGACAAAAATGCCAGGAGTAAAATAATTTGAAAATATCAGTTTTAATTTAACAACATATCTAGTCGCTTTAAAATTCTATGCATACTTTCTGAATGGAATAATTGCGACATATTATATTCTCACATTGTTAGTGGTCAATAGAGTGATTTTGAAAAAGATTTCATCAAATGTCTTGTTGTATTTTAGTGAATATTTAACATACAGTGCTAGATTCATTAATTCTCTTTGCTGTTCTTTAGGGCTACTGTGTCGTTCTTTTTTCTCCTTTGGAAGACTGTCATGACATTTCCGAGAGCACAGGGTAGCCAAATCCCACTGAACCTGTTCGTATGCCCTCCACCAATTGAATCACATGGATCACAAGAACTCGAATACTTAATTTATAAGTGATCTATACGTCTAGTAGCACATGTAATTGACATTTTCATAAGTAACATTTGTGATGTAACAAGGTACACCTTGTCCGCCGCAGAACCAACTTCAGCAAGTGTAAATAGGGCATTACAACAACCCCCTTCTTTTCAGGTAAATGATTTTTAGTTTTATGTAAAGAATTTTTTACAAGTTTGTCTATGGATCAAAAATTAGGATTCTGGTTGTTAGGAAGTAAGGCCTGACATTTAAGGACGATTCAGCTTTCAACACTTTGAGACTTAATAAGAGACAAAGATGCTAAGAATGCCAGCCTTGTGGGCTGGGCGGGTCCGGCATCTAATGAGAGAGGGGGGGATTCTAAATTATCTTTAGAATTATATATTTTACTTATCTTCTGCTGAATGCGTTTATCGTAATAACACTATAGGATTTGAACGTTATATAATTAAGTTTTACTCCATGTTTCATAACCTCTTTCGTATCACTAACTAAAAAATGAAGATTTACGATTTTAAACATCCGTCTCCTTTTAAACCTCCTACGTATGTCATTAAATTTTAGCAAATAATTAATTTATATAAAAACTTGAAATAGGAAAGAAAATTTCTAATTTGACATCAATTTTCATTAGTAAAAGGGTATAAAATTTATTTTCACACTTATAATGATCTGTAAATTTCTAAAAACGACGAATATAGATGTTTTTTTTGTTGGGATTCGGTCAAGGTAGATATGAAAAATACAAATTATAAAAAAAAAAGTGAATTTTTTTAAGATTTGTATTTTTTAGATCTATCTTGACCGAACCCCAACAAAAAACATCTAATAATAATATCAACGGTCAGAAAAACTCTCCATTTGAAGATATTTATGCTTTATCAATTTCATTTATATCGAATGTAGAATCTCAACCCCTTTTCTCCGATTTAATATCTCAAAGAGATCACTTAACTTGAAAATTATTAATTAATTAATAAAAAAATCATGACTTTCTACAAAACAAAATCTGTTTTGCGGTTTCTGACAGACCAAATCCGAAATTCTAGTAAAAACATCCAAGTATTGTCGCCAGTGGGACATCNATATAATATAAAATCTCAAAACATATATACCCTGGGATTTTTGCATCTCAACAAAATAAAGAACAACACCATCAATGTAATGTCCCAATTGTGAGCGTTTACACTACTCAATGCCATTAACGTTTTCTGTAAAAATAAATATTATAGTTATTTCTTATTTATAAATATTCAATTTTTGATTTATTAGTTTCAATTTTTTTTTTGCCGAAACTAGCATTACTAATTCATAAAAAAAATGTTAACTTTGACATTTAACCTTCAGGTTCACTATGCAGATAGAAGAACTGACAACTAAACGAGGATTCCAGAATCAAATCAATTCGACCAGCCCACGGAGCTAAACAATGTGTACTCTAACTGCCTTCAGGAAACACAAAATGTACCTAAGCCACCCTCAATACACAGTGGCCTATAAACATCATAAATTACACTCAAATAGTTCAATTTCTCACAGACAACAGGTGGTGGAAAGACACCTTTATATAGAAAGTAAACTCCTGAGGGATTACTATTTACTCAGTAAATATCACCGCTTATCTGCTGGTATTTGCTTTTGTTCTCCAAGAGAGTCAATGTGAATTTTTCACACTTATCAGCTCTCATAAGATAAAATCTCTCTCGTCGTCTGCAGGGACATGCTCACCACCTCACCTGTCCAAGTATTATAGATAGCTATTTTCCCAGGCGAACAAACCTGTCCATGTAGTACAGAAAACTATTTTCCCAGGTGGAAATATTTTACCACATAGATTAAAACAGTTATAACTGAAAAAAATATATTCGATGTTAGAAATTGATTTGATATAAAAATTAAAATAGAGAAACCTAGAAAGAAAAGGAAAAAAAAAAACAAATAACAAGAGGCTACTAGAATCAGCATTTGTGTTGTACAACCAATAGTATCACCGTTTCTGCTACTTGTGCCAACTGTGGTGAGTATAACTTTGTAAATTACAACAGCTGTTTTTTTGTTCCTTAAATCTGTAAAATCAAAGAGCAGCTAGAGATGTATCCTCAAGACTAGGATTCGTCCTGGTAGGCAATCAGTTCCTTCCTATAGCGAAGTAGCCTCGTATAGACAACAAACAGCCTGAACCACAGTGGAATTTACCATCCTGATATCTGGCCTGGGCCTTCGAACGCACTCGGACCTCTTCTACGCAGCAATAACTTATACAGAGATCTTTCCACAAATACAGATGCTTCTACGTCCATGTCTTCGATAAGTGCAGTTCTAGCCGGCGTTCCTCAAGGTTCATATTTAGTGCCACTTATGTACATAGTAGTACACAAACGTCATCCCAAAACACCCAGAAATAGTACTAGCTTCATTTTCAAACGATATATCAATCAGAAGAGCCACACATGAAAACCATATACAAATACAATCTATTCTTGAATGGTATAACCTAAACAACAAATAAAATAAGTCACGCGAAATCATAACACTCAACACTTATAATAATATATAATAAACGCCCACCAGTTCAAATTAAGTGTAATTAAATTCCACAGTCAAATATTGAGACATGGTGTTTGACTGAAAAAAAACCAAAAAAAACATGGAGTCCCCAAGAACGTAATACATAGCGGGACATCCCACTTTTCTATTTCCGCCATCGCTAATCCAACCTATTAATGATACAGAAATTAAAAATAAACAGGTATTTAATAAAGCAAACATGAATTAACGAACTACAGTGTTAAGGAGAAGATAAACAATCAAATCTGAAACATATAAAGACCTAACATTTCAATATACTAAGACTCATAGCCTAGAGTACACACATTTGTCAACAATACAAAAAACAAACAAAGCTCATCTCTTGTCACTTTCACTGTAAGCTCGGGGTACATAAGAATGTCCTCATACATATCATGTCCACCCCACAACGACAACCCAACCAGAAAAGGTCAAGAGTTTTTCAAAATGTCGGGGAGACACTGCATGGTGCGTAATCTCTTTCACTTTCACATATGTTGTATCAAATCATATGTTGATAGTGCCACCAGTATAGATATAAATTTGAAAAATAAAATAGAATTTCTCATAGATTAAGTGTCACTACATAATTTTTAACTAAAGCAAACGAATTCCTAATTAACTTATAATAATTTTATTTCATTTTATGTAATTTTAATTTTGAAAAATATTATGAAAAATGGATATTAATATAGAAGGCAATCACCGATTGCAGAATAATTTGAAGTATTAAGGGCTTAAAGAAATATTGGAAAAAAAAACAATTACATTAATATTATCGCATATCATTATCTTTAGTTTGCCGAGATAATACCGCTCATCTTCCATAGGTACAATGTTAGAGAATAATAATAAAGTAAAAATTTATTTGAAAATACAGTTTTTGGGACAGTTGCAGTTACTGTGGTATATTAATTTACATATTACATGGAATATGAGCCTTCTGCACAACTCTTACTTAGATTAGTAAATGAAAAACTATCACATGTATTTCTGAAGTATTATTATTCAGAAAGAAAATATAGACCTCTGAGAAATATATAAATTAATAAACATGAATATGTAAGGAAATAATAAGCACGGGCAAGAAAAAAAAAACGTTTCAATGTTTTAACGTTTTGCTTAATGGGCAATAAAGAGAAAAAAAAAATTCATTTGAGAAGGGTGAACATATTATCGAAAACATTCAGAGATACTGTTAGTTAAATAGATATAATATTGTGTTAGGGGATGAAGGCGAATGGTTAACAAAAAAGAAAATGAAGAAAGTGCTAAAGGGGGGGGGGGGGGG
>KZ807335.1:488259-502955 GCA_000696205.2 Oncopeltus fasciatus | reverse complement strand
GATTTTCATATGTGAATTATCTTCCCCCTCCCCCTCACCTAGGGCGCAACTACCTGACCTCGCTGACTAACGGCTGAGTATATATTACACATATACGCGGTCGAGGCCATGACTTATTTCTGCCTATATATAGTATCCCACCTGCTCATTAAAGCTTAACAGATATTTCAGGTGTCCGGCTATAGGACAAGGAAATCAATCAATGTCAAGTAAATACTCCATACTTAGCTTGTAAATACGTTAATTTAGTGTCACTCGTCGTTTAGTTAATAATAAGGATGCTAGACTAATTGTTTCGTTCATTAGTATAAATTTATAAAACCTAAAAAGATTTGAATGTAAGGTAATATATATATTCGCTTTTCAAGCCACTCTCTTTAGTTTTTCTTTATGCTAATCGATCTTCTAAATAAAAAGTCGACATTTAATACTCAGGAATTCGAAAATGCGAGCGTTATGAGTAGTTCAGGGTAATGTAGATGAAAAAATTGAGTCAAAATTAACACAGCGAAATCGAACAGTTAAAAGTAGGGGTCTACAGGAACTTTTTTAAAGAAGAATGAAACTTTTCGGGCCACTTATGAATTCAGAAAGAAGGCCGAGTTAGTTATATAGCAACATGTGACCAATAGCAGTGCAGGTTTGTAACAAATATTTACAAACTAAAATTTTGACGTATTCCTTTAGATAACGCAGCTCCTGCGTGACGAACATTATTTTGAAATACTGCTAGATACCCAAACAAAAACAAGACATTTTATCTCAATGAATACAAAATTATATATATTGAGTACCATCATAATGGGACTCTTAACAATTTTAGGATTTATCAAAGATGGAAAAATTGATGATTAAATGTCAATTTTGATCTTAAAAGTAAAAAAAAAAAAAAAATAATGAAAACAAAAGGTAAGTTCACTATCACAAACGGCTCTCAATTTCCCTCGTTCACAAACATCTACCTGTGCACACATTTTAAAAGTGATTATATAAATTTCTAAAAAAGATTTTGAGAAAATATTGCCAATTTTTCATGAAACGTATGTTTTGAATTTTACATATACTATATTCATAGGATAAATAATAACGAAAATATTTAATTTTTTTTAATAGAGTCAATTTGTGTACCCCCTTTCTTACTTAAAAGAAATACCTACATATAAAACACGTAAAGTTAGATTTCTGAATATTTTTTGGGGTTTGGTCAAAAAAGATTTAAAAAAAAAGTACAATTTATAGAAAATTTTATTATTGGGTTCAAACTGAAAATATTGAGAAAAAAAAAAGTATCTTTCTAAAATATTTGGTATCCATTTTATATACTCGATGACAAACAGTTTTAAATTTTCATTTATTTGTTTTTAGTTAGATTATGGCATATAAACATATTTTTATATTATTTTTGTATGTTTTTATTTCACATTCAGCTCTCATGAAGGCCTGAAATTTAGGCTGAAACGGCTAAAATAAAATTTTTTTTTGGTTAGAAATTAGTTTTTAATTCTGTAACTGGCAAAACCGTATTCCTGATAATCCTTCCTTCATTAAAACTTGCCAGACAACAAATTTACCTCCAAGATACATATTTTACTGCCTTTCCACAAGTTATTTGACAAAGGTAATGATTATTTAGAGTGAATACTGACAGTAAGCTAGGGAGTTAATGAAACAAAAAATGTAAAAACCGTAAATAATTTTTTAAATTGCTTATGAATAAAAATTATACGAAGCGCCAGATTTTTAATGATATTTTTTATCTAATATGTTCTAAAATTTTTGAAGATTTTTACTGCATTATGATGTTATAAGTTCATTTTAGTATGTTGAGAAATATATTTAAAAATGTAATTATTGTTGCTCATTCTTCAATGATTTCTTTTCATTTTATTTTTGTCTTGTAGGATATTTTTTGTAATGAATACTAATTTTTGCCCTGCTTTTATGGAACATGAGGAATCCTCTTAGTTTATGTAGTTCTTGCGTGACGGACTAATATTATCTCCACAGTTTGCATGTAGCATGTCTATAGCTACAATAACGCTAATGTAGAATCGAGTATGCATTAACGACCTCTGTTCCGACATAATATTCGCAACATGTCTAGAACAGTTACTTGAATACCCGTGTCATTAATTGCTATTTAGTAGTAAATAATCCATTAACCTTGGACTACTTGTCTGGGGTAATAAAAGTACTTACTTGCATGCTAAAGGTCCGGGTACTTAACCCCGATCTTCAGGATTAGCTATAGTCGGGGCGGTGTTGTTCTTCTGAGATTCTTCAATATTATTCACTCCTTCCAGAGGCCCAGTTTCGGATGGGGATGATGATGGTGGTGCTTAGGGGTAGCAGAGGACTCGTTGGCCGCCTATATCTTCTAGTAGATGCCACTCTCGGTACGGACGGCTTCGAGATCCTGAACGGCAGGCATAGTTGACCTGCAGACTCTCGTCCAGATGACTGGGATTCTAATCACCTATGGAAATAAATCAGTCCAAAGATGGCGCTGTCAGCCCCCTTCCCTCCGCCGATCCTCTGCTCCCGCGGGCCACCCTCATCACGTCTGCCTTTGGGTACCAACAGCGTCACAAATATGTTTAAATGACTCTGGAAGTAGCAATATTAAAAACAATAAATCAATTTTCTTTGCGAAATGTTTGCACAATAAAACGATAAGCCCCTTATTGATTGATAATATCCCTATGTCTCCTACAGCCTACTACTTTGAAAGGATCACAGATTCTCCAATTCTGCTATTAACTTTATTCTGGCTAATAAGTAACTCTCAGTAATATAACACCTTAAAGAATTAATATTTACTAAACATGAATGGAAGTTGAAATTGTTTTTAAAAAAATTTGTAAGAAAACCTCAATTCAGCCTTTACTAAATAATTATAATAATTAAGTATACATTTAACCGAGTAGTTTTTAACATAATTTATTAAGAAGAATTAATGACTTTATCAATAATAATTAGAAGAAATGTAAGATTTGTTTGCAAATTTTAACAATTTAATACTGAAACAGCTATTTTTAAGAATTGAAATATAAAGAACAATTTTTCCTTCTTGTACTCTTATTTACATTAATTTAAAACTTATTAACACAATTATTTTGTCTATTTTATGTATATTGTTTAAAGGGATTTTTTTATTTCACAAAAAATACAAAGAATTTGTTGTTTTGCATGCAATTATATTGCAATTATGGTAATAAGAGCCCCTGTTATACGTTTTTTTCGTAAGTAATTCAGTAAAATATAAATTTAANAATTCATCTAGCACTTAAAAGGAGAGTTTATTTACTTATTTAAATAACCAATAAAGTTTAATATTCTATATTTTGAACAAAAAGAAGAAGAACATTAGAATGCTAAGAATGACTTTCAATATGAAACAGGGGGAGGGATGCTTTGAGAGAAGGACTCGATTAGATTTATTCTCTTCCTTCTTCCGTTGTACATAATTTTAAATGTATTTTATAGAATTTAAATAGAATAATGAATTTTATTTTAAAATGAGTAAAGTACTTCCTATTTTATAATGATAAAATATGTAACATGTAAAATTTTTGGTTGCATGCCATACTTGATTTAGAAAACTGAAGTCATAGAGTGTGGAGACCCAGACACATATTGACTGGTACGTATGGATTCATGTGATTATAATTTTTAGGATCTAGAAAGTAGGGTCGTACAAAAAAATTTCAAGATATTAAACAAAATAGTCGAGGAACTATTTCATATCCTACAGAGGATGTAATTAGTTCCCTGTACGTTACCCGTACACATGTATAGGGCTAATAATGATGTAATGGAGAATTAAATTTTTTTATTAATTTAAATTAATAATGTCCTCACAGTAACCCTAAATATTTTTCTACTTAATACCAAAGTGAAACATAAGGCTTTTATTTAAATTAAATATTTTCTATAAATCTTCGGCTTATATTAAACATTTTAAAATAGTTTTAGGTTTCAGTGAATTTAGTAATATATATTTGGCTTTTAAGGGACTACAATTTATAAATTTAAAAACCCTATGCTGCTCATTGGAATAGACCCATGTTATTAATTTGAGGATAGAATGGCATTATTTTAGTGTTGACCAAATTTTCCAAAAGCTATATGGCGGGGAATTTAATAACTTATCGGACTTGCCTCGGTAGCGTAAATGGAAAACGTACCGGGCCGGAAAGCAGGAGATCCAGGTTCGAGTCTTGGCTGGGACAGATAGATTTTTTATTCTGTTCCCTTGCACTAAAAATTGTTAAAAATTTAATTGTTCTCTATTCCCCTTTCTCTTTATAAACCAAGTTCAATAAAAATAAATTATTTCAATGGCTTTCAGTACAAAACCGAAAAAAAAAAATTAAGATCTTATAGTTACTAAGTTACGTTCAAAAATATTTTCCTAAATATAAATTTTACACATTAAATTAATGTTTAATATTTGTATTCTTCACCTGCCATGTTCTACAATTATTTTGTTTACTTTAACGGTAAAGAGGATTTTGGTCTCTATCTAAAACTTTTCTTTCCATCAAAGAATTTAAGTCATTAGCGATCCCCTCCAACAAAAAAAAACTTTAATTCCAAATATGGTTTCTTTGCTTTAAGAATTGCGAACTCAATTTTGAAAGATCCTTTTTTTTTAGCTTCTACATTGGATCCATAGATAGGCTGCTTCTGTTGTTGTCACTTGGCCTCCCCTAGAAAGTCGGCTATACACCAAGCTCTGAAGGGATTTACCGCGTTTGAAAGTGAAACCATAGCACTCCATATCAAATTCAATATTTCGATTGTCACTCAACCGTGACACAAAGGGAATCGTAAGCTTATTGAGCATTATCCAGAACTGGGTTCATCTGAATCGTATTCTGCGATGAGGGGCTCTCGGCTTTGAAGAGTCGACTTCTCAGAGACATCCGACTCCAGCTGGTTGTCGTAAGTCCTCGTCTTGAGGCGAATAACAACCCTTACCGCGAATCCATACGGCTCGGGTTCCAGACGGCGGTTCCCTTCCACCCTCTGCTCTTTCTACATCGAGGAGCACGAGGAGATATCGTCTATAACACTCGTCATCCAATCATATTCCAAGGAGGTTTTACACGGTTCAGACAACTAATCGTGCGTGCTATAATCGTGACGTTGGTCCTATCTAAGTCTAAGGGCAGGAGGTTTATATATATTTAAGAAAAGTTTACCCTTTCCAATAGGGTCCGAAACAGTATAGAAATTGCCAAGCTGCTAAGGAATGCGAACCGAGAATGGCTTTAAGAAATCGCATTTTAAATCTGATCATGAATCCATTTGCATTCAATTAATGCAATGGATTCTTGTTCAGGATGGCCAGTTTACCAAATATCATCATCATCATATGAGCTATCCATATCTCTCTTGCTCCTAGCGTAGCTGTAATAGGCGAAAGGAGGCTGTAACATACGCCGAACCACACAGATACAAGCACGCAGAAACATAGAATATATGCAAATCAAAAATATGTACCCACAAGCAAAATAATTATTTTTAATACTGAGTATTTTTTTTTACTTTTATAACTTTAGTGAATATAAATTTCAATATTTAAAGNAATAACTTAATTTTAATATAAAAAGTGTTTTGACAATACAAATGTAATAAAGTACAATTTTTCCAATAAATATAATAATATAGAATTATTTACATTTAATTTTTTTATTTAATGAATTTCATCAAAATTTGATTATTGTACACAGACATATTTATGTGTGTGCATTTATTAGAAGATTTAGCGGTATTTAGTTCCCGTGTCGAAAATCGGGACGACCCGTTTTAATCTGTACATTATGTATATATTGATTGATGTTTATATGTGTATATTGGTAAAACTCACCAATAGAAGTGAGGCGTTGTTATTTCCTAAAGTGTTTTTAATTATAGGCATTTCGATATCGAGGGCGTTATATTTAACTCGGATCACTCCGTTTATACAGATTTCTTTTTAATAATGAAAAAAAAAGAGTAAAATACAAAATAATTATAATTTTTTTAACAATATTATTAATATATTTTGTTGCGCATTTAATGTTATATAATTTATTTTAAATGTCCATAAAATTTTTGGAAGATGAAAAATTGAAAATCAACTCTTTGAACACTTATGATAAAGATAATTTTATCTGTATCGACGTAGTAACCATTTTGAAAAAAAATTTTGCTAGTACTACTCAAGTACTTAGGAGAAGACATTGAAAAAAAATCTATCATAGGCTCTTAATACCTGTATTGCTAAACCAATAATTAAACATACTAAAATTATACTTTATATGGCTTTTGAATACTTGTATTGCAACAAAAATGATAGGCATTGTTGGCATAGAACTTAGAAGAAAGGGAAGAAGAATGACCGGACAGTGTTGTGTTTCTTTTGGGTAAGTTTATGTAGCACAATTCAGATAATGTAAAACGAAAAGGCAAAAAAATGTAAGAAAAAAAGCACATTCCCTTCCGCCTGGTTTATTTATCAAGACTATCTCGGAATTTATAAATGATCTGCTGGGGGTGAGTCTAGCTAAGGGTTGGAAGAGTGATAGCCTGGTGTCTCCTTTGTTGTAGGGCTAACGCCTGCCCTTCCCCCTCCCCCTCACCTAGGGCGCAACTACCTGACCTCGCTGACTAACGGCTGAGTATATATTACACATATACGCGGTCGAGGCCATGACTTATTTCTGCCTATATATAGTATCCCACCTGCTCATTAAAGCTTAACAGATATTTCAGGTGTCCGGCTATAGGACAAGGAAATCAATCAATGTCAAGTAAATACTCCATACTTAGCTTGTAAATACGTTAATTTAGTGTCACTCGTCGTTTAGTTAATAATAAGGATGCTAGACTAAGTGTTTCGTTCATTAGTATAAATTTATAAAACCTAAAAAGATTTGAATGTAAGGTAGACAACTTTATCACTATTTTATTCACACCAAAATATATGCTAACAAATATTTTATTTGGTTGTGGTTTTTCATCCCACGTAAATTTTAAACAATTAATGAGAGGGAATAGAAAAAAAAGAATAAGAGGCAATTTAATGAGATATCTAGCGCGTCCTGGTAGCATAACTGGTAAGTGCACCTGCCCGGATAACAGGAGATCCAGGTTAGATTCCTGGCTGGGACAGATAGATTTTTTTATTCTGTTCCCTCTCATTAATTGTTTAAAATTTACGTGGGATGAAAAACCACAACCAAATTAAATATTTATAAAGAAAAATTAAATAAAATAAATGACGAGAGTCGACAAATAGTTTGACAATATAAGCTCCTTCGAGTTTAAGGCGAAGTTCTCTTTCTCGTGGGTTAGGCTCTCGCTAGTGTAGAGGGAATTTAATGAGATATCTAGCGCGTCCTGGTAGCATAACTGGCAAGTACATCGGCCCGGATAGCAGGAGATTCAGGTTCGATTCCTGGCTGGGACAGATAGATTTTTTTATTCTATTCCCTCTCATTAATTGTTTAAAATATATGCTAACAAATTCGATCAAGATATTCTCATTAACTAAATCATACGACAACGAAGCGGAGAACTTAAAACTAATCGTACAACATGAGTAATTAATCTCAGTTAAACATTTGACATGAGATTGTAGAATAAAATTATTATGTAAAATGTTTCAATTTGCAAGGGGAAATAATTTCTGATTTATCAAAAAGTGTATAAAATTGATTTTTACATGCAATTATAAACAAGATCTATCTAGTTATATTGTACAAAATAGAATCCATATTATTTATTGTAAGTGTAGTTTTTATTTTATTTTTAGCCAAATATTCCATGGAATTTCTTGCAACATGCTGAAGGCGAGGACGGCTCAGAGCTATTGAATTCACGTTATCGGCTAGTATCGCTGCCGCGAAGTCAGGCACCCAAAACAGGGGATTCGAGTCACGTCCACAGCCGAGGTATTCTATAATACATGACGAGAGACATTATTTTCCCCGTGTTCACCCCTTAGGCGTACGTGAGCCGGGTACGCCAACTGTTTGATGTACGTTTGACGTTTTTTGAAAGATGTTTCTCCACGTGATAGACAACCAACTACCTTTTCTCACCAGTCTTCTCTCTCTTCTCTTTGCAACACCCATTGTCGTATTGTTCTCTATATTTTTGTGATCAATACACTATCTTTACACCAACCCTCTCAGTTTCGGTATCTGTCAATTGTAAAAAAATCCATAAAACATTCTCTCATTACATAAATTATTAAATATAAATTTATAAATTACATTTAAACTGTATATCAAATTCTTCCAGCATGTTTTCTATAATTAAATAAATTTGTTCACACGGGTACCATAATGTGACTGTAAAAAAAAAAAAAAACATATATATTCATACCAGCTTTACTAAAACTTAGGGATTGATGGGTAATATACAAATCATTTAACCTGGATGTGCTGAAAATCTAAGCTTCCTAGAGAAAATTTAGGACTACCCCTTAAATTTCCATGGTAACTTTGTGATGGCAGCTTAGCTTATAATGAACGTGGTATAATAGGAATGTTCTAGGTGCTCTTATTATTTATAAGTATAATTTAACAACGTGGATAGACACTTTTTTGTTGAGCAGGAAGAAAGTATTCCCAAGAATCAAGGTAAACGGGTTCAATTTTTTAAAATACATAATTAGATCCTTCAAGGCATTGAACCAATAAAAAATAAGCCTTTAAGAGAGCTCTTAAAAGAGGAGAAAAAAAGATTATGAGACAGGAAAAGACAACTAATCACCATTTAATAAAATTCGTCGGATTTTTAAAATACTGAGTTTAAATTCAAGAGCAATCAAAGAAAACAAAGTAAAGACTCAATATTTTATATTTCAAGATAGCATTGACGCTGGAAAATTCATATCATGCAAGATCAGAGACGTAAATTAACTAGTTGGCAAATGATAGCGGGGTCGTTTACAACTAACGCTTAAAGTGGAACAATTCTAGCATAATAATACATTATTTTTTTTTAAAAGTTCTGACTCCAAGTTTGATGGTTTACGGAAATATTCCTATGCTTGGAGAATTTTTTTCCGTTTTTTCTAAAATAATGAGTAACCAATTTATAGAAATGCTTTAGCTTGGTTCATACCCGTCGTGAAATAAGTGACATACTCCTCGTACATTTGACAGTCAGAAATGTTGTAGAAGTCTACTGCTAGCAATTTATTAAGATTTTTTTTTTTTGTTTTGTTGAGTGTGAGTTAGCTTCCCTTTCAACCACTTAGGATCACGAAGGAAGAGGCTATCTATAGGTTGCCTCTCCATTCTAAACATTCATGGCCCAGGACAATTATGGATAGTATAGTATGGGTTGTATTAATCCACAAAAGTTTTTCCAGGATTTAAGCCCTCAGCGTCAGAATTGTGAAACCTAAACATAAACTAATTTAAATAACAACTTTGCCTAACGTCAAATCAATTTATTTTTTAATAGTCATCTTCAATGCTTTTTTTATTGTTAAAATCACATATTTCAGATGTCTAAAATTAGGCACGATATGCTACGATTTAAACATAATATAAATTATAATTTAAAATATATATGATCAAAAATGTCCATATAATGATACGATTTGGTGTTAGTTACAAATAAATGAAAGTGAAACCATGTGGCTTTTCATTTTTTTCCCTTCTTTTCTTTTTTATAATTTACCTGCCACTGACATTAGGCATATTTGATGTTTAAAATTATATTTCTCAAAAATATCCAATCATTTATATTAAAACAGAAGGAAGAATATGCATTGTCAATATATATTTTCGTTCAGCAATAGATTCGACCTAATTATTAATTTTCAAGGTGTTATGGAAAAAATTAAACAACTGATTTTCATATGTGAATTATATTACGAATCTGTAACACTAAATACTAAAGTAATATAATTCATCTAGCACTTAAAAGGAGAGTTTATAATGAGAATATCGATCATTTACTTAATTAAATAACCAATAAAGTTTAATATTTTGATCATAAAGAAGATGAACATTAGAATGCTAAGAATGACTTTCAATATGAAACAGGGGGAGGGATGCTTTGAGAGAAGGACTTAGTTTACTCTCTTTGGGAATTTGCTGCCACGTGGACTGATATGGTTATGGAAACGGAGTTACCAGCATTTAATTAAGGGAGGTGAATTCCTCAGCACTGTGTAGTGAATACCGTCTGATCCCCTGGCAAAGCCTCTTTCTGCAGACATGTTTCTCACAGTGGAAAAACCATATCATGTTCCTTCATGACTTGCAAGTTCTTTTCAGTCTTTCTCTACAGCCATTGAAAGCAGGACAATATGGATTGATGTAGAAATTAAAACAATATAGTATATTTGTAATTCTATACTTTACGGAGCGGAATAACGTTTATTACAATTATAAATTTTATGTTTTTTTTTCTGTGATACTTTTTATAAGGTTAAATGTAAATTTTTATACAGTAACACAAACTAATATTAGCTGTTTGCAGAAAGATCTGTTAATAGCACGAATAATTAAACTGTCAAGCCTTAATAAACTATTTGGAATAAATGTTATAAATAATAATTAAAACTTTCATACCTAATTGTATATTACTCTAGCTTATTAGTTGAGTCCTTTTTGATTTGCGTAGTTTGACAAGTAATTGAACTCTCCACTTCAAATGTGGTGGAAATTGCGTTTTATAATATTTAGAATAATTAAAATAAGAAAGTTGTTCGGAATAAATAAATCTATAAAACAATGAATAGTAACTAGGGGATTGCATATTGAGATAGGCAAGAAAAATTCGATAAATGTAGTCTGTTTTGGTATTAAAGTTTGTTTTGATATTAAAGTCCGATATCATAATTCGTTAAAGTCCTTTATATTCTTAAATATCTTCTTTTTTCTGAAAGATCTCTACCGGAGAGGAATATACCCAGTAACCACTCCTCCCGGGAATTCCCAATCTAGCAATACCCGAAGTTGTATCTTGAGTCCTCTTTTAATTATTCTGGTACTGGAAATTGCTTTGAGAAGGTTCAAGGAAAGACATGGCTTTCATTCATGGGCATAGAAGGTTGCGACCCGCTTTTTACACAATTGCGGATGACTGTCTGATCTATGAGCAATCCTTAAAGACCTCTTAAAAGAGCTTCCTCAGGTGAAAATGGGAATAAACTAGGGCACAATATGTGACGTGGGGAGAAGCCAACAACGACTTTGGTACTGAACTAAAGCAGCAATAGCGAGAAACAACTTATGAGAGCAATTTAGAGGACAAGTATTGCAGTATTTATGGATATTCCTTCCCATAAATTCCTATTACTCAGAATCCTGGACCTTTAATTTAATAAATTGGCCTAAATCCAATCTATATTGATAAGATTCCTGAGAAGAGCTGAGGGTAAGACAAGAAGGGAAAGAATTCTCTACACTATCCTAGAGGATCATGAGCTAAATGGTTTCGACACTTACTCAGAATGGACATGCATGAAGTAGCAAGGGAGGAAAGAAAAAGGTCCCGGTCGAGGCGAAGAGAAAACCTAGTATTTCCTATGATGAGAATATGTGAGAGGCGTTCCAGACGCAAGAACTGGACAGGAGCAAGAGATGGTTGCATGTGTAGGAAAGGTTTCAGCAAGGAGGAGCACTGGAGGACTGGAGCACTCACACCCACCCACCCACACACACACACACACACTATATGTTTATAGTAATTATATATCTTAATAGGAATTCTCATAATGTTCTATAAGCTACAATGTTGGAGTTAACTCAACAATTATTTTGCTGATACATTTTTCTCGGAAAACTCATGATAAATATCTTTTAAGTACCTCTTTCACTATTTCAGCCAATAACCGAAAAGCCCTGCAAAGAAAAAAAAAACAACAACCAAAAAACGCATAAATACCAAACATAGAATCTTCTTTCTTTAAGCTTCTTGGGCAATAGGTCGCCTACTGATTTTTATTTTTACGTATAATTTAAATGGACTGTATCCTAAGCCAAAATAAAATTAAAACGTCTAAAAATGTTTAATAATTTTGCTTAGACGACTAGTTTCAATTTACTTGTTTTTATGTTGCTGTTAATTTCACGAAATAAAATTGGGAACATAATAAAAAGGATTTTAGAACGATTTTCTAACATTTCATGTTAACTAAGACAATTAAGAATGTCATTTTGTGTATTAGTCAATATTTTAAAAAGTCCAGTGTTTCAGGTCCTCCGCAAGCCATTTGACGAATTTGGAAATAAATGATAATGAAAACTGAAATGAAATGAGTGAGCAAGTTGTGGGCGTGTGGAGCTTATTCGCTGTTTGAAATCAATGAGGCTTCACCTCAGATATGGCCGTACGTTAGGTTTTAATTTCAAACAGCTACTTCCTTTTTCTTAAAAGAGTTACATATTTCAACCAAGATGGAACTTTACTTGTGCTTAGTTTCAATAATGCTTGAGTTAGAGATAGGTTAAAACTTTGTCCATATCGGAGCCATTTTTAAATTTTACTTACAGTCTTTACTTTGACAGCTTGACCTACACAGTAGTTTCCTCAATTATGATGGAAAACAGCTTGGAATAATATCTTTCTTCCCTGCCCCCTCCATATTATTGCATTTATTAGCTCAGGTTATGTGTTTGCCACTAATTAGAAGGATGTGTCTGTTAATTGAGACTACATTTCACTAAACAGTTAAAAAAAAAAAAACGCTTAGTACTGTGCCATATTTTTTTGCGCTAGAAAACGCATTTTTAATGTTGACTCTTTAAGATCTACCAAGCTCTCTGGCACATTCTTATTACATAAAATAACATACCTATACCTCTCTCTGATTCAGTCCGAGGGTTCCACCTTGACTCACGACTCAACTGAAATGAACATACTAAAATCAAACGACAAGAACTCAACAGACGCCACGGACTCTTATACAGCCTTATAAATAGGCGCTCACAGCTCACATTAGAAAATAAACTGACCATCTACAAGACCATAATACGACCAATCTGGACCTACGGTGCAGAACTGTTGGGTGCCGCTAAGCCTTCCAATATCCAACGAATACAATCCTCTCAGCCCAAAATGCTCAGAATAATTGCTAACGTTCCATATTATGTGTCCAACTTTTACATCACAACTTTAATATTCTTTTCGTCCAAGACATAATCTCCACTCGCTTCACGCTCTTCCATAGTAAACTCAAATTTCATCCTAATCCATATGTCCAATCCCTGTTGTTGGACTCCAATTTTCACATTCCTCCCCAGCGACTAAAACGAGACGGCTTCGCGACCTCCTGGGCTACAACACCTAACCTGGTTAGAAGTGGGGTCAATGGGCCCCTTCTCCTTGCATATTGATGTTTATTTATATATNCAAACAAGGCCTCAGTAAGCTAAGAAAATTCCAAATGTTTCATTAAAGATGTACAAAAAAGAAAGCGTTGAAGGATTAAGGCAAGAAAACTATGAGATTATTCTCAAATTAATAAAATGTGAATAAATATGTGAATTGTGAAAAAAAAAAGAGTAAAACAAAATTGAGTGATTTGTTCGGCTTCCACGCTTTTTTACATGTTAATTTAATCTTTGTTTGTTTTTCTGGTTTTGACAACGACATGATAGTAATAGCAGTCAATTATTTTCTCGTTGTATCATAACACCCTTGATGGTCGTGACTAATATATCGTTCTTCTCACATTATGTTCATAGAATGCATGCATGCTATTTGAAAATTTGTTAAATTTCAAACAGAGCTTTCAGTTATAAAATTGTGAATTTTCCTATACTACTATGTAACAGAGGAAACCAAGAATGGAAAAATTATTAAATCAGGGTATGCAGAAAAACAAGTTTAGGGATAGTTTGTTGATCGTCGAAATTTATGAGGAAGGATTGGTCGGGCATTCGATCTTGGGTTTGAATAAACCAATTAAAAAAAAAAAAAAAATTTTATTTGTGCTAGGACTGAACACCCAACCAATCCTTCCCCACTAGTGTAGATTGTTAGTAAAAGGTGATTCTAAATAGATGTGAAATTTTATATATTCTAGTAATAAAGAAATGTTTGTTTACAAAAAAGTATAAGAACAGATATAATAAATCATTATATCTCTATTTACAACGATTGTTTAGGTCAAGCCAACACATTTTAAATAATTTTCTGTAATTCATGTTCCGCAAAATATTTGCAGCCTTACGGGTGCATTTAAAAGTGAACTAACCTCCCTCAACTCCCAACAACACATTGGCCATATCCCATCCTCTAAGACATTGCCTTTTACATACATTAATCTTTTCAGCCATTTTAGCAATCCGTTCTAATATATTTATTTATTGCAGCTCCTGTGTGTCGGATATTTTTATTATTAAAATTTCAAAGTGGTAATAATAAGGTTCAAATGACAAATACAAACATTTAATAACTGAAATTCGCTAAGTGTACTCAGCTTGTGAACGTTTTCCACTTTGGATAAATCG
This sequence comes from Oncopeltus fasciatus, assembly GCA_000696205.2. Taxonomy (NCBI): domain Eukaryota; kingdom Metazoa; phylum Arthropoda; class Insecta; order Hemiptera; family Lygaeidae; genus Oncopeltus; species Oncopeltus fasciatus. The sequence continues at coordinate 488,481 of KZ807335.1, read as the reverse complement.
AAGATCTTCGAATAGATCTTCTGCTGTCAGTCTGAATTGCTTAATTTACAGCGAATTTTACTTTTAAGACTTTTCAATCAGAATATTACAATTCATTGAAATTTTGAATGTTAGTCTATCAACTATGCAATGAGTATTGATTAAATTTTTGATAAGCTTAAATTACTTTTTTTCCCCATTTTTATTTAGTTATTACATTTCTGTTAACATAAAAACAATTTT
>KZ807335.1:476726-487132 GCA_000696205.2 Oncopeltus fasciatus | reverse complement strand
AAAAAAAAAAAAAAAAAAAAAAAAAAAAAAAAAAAAAAAAAAAAAAAAAAAAAAAAAAAAAAAAGACAATCGCAAGATGAGTGAAAGTGACCAATGACAGCTCTCTGAAATTAAATACAAGCTATGTTCCCAGGAGGTCATGAGGACATCTTCGTCGACGGTAAGGGTCGTAGGGGTTGGAGTTGGAGGACAGGGTCTGTAGTCTGTACATTAGGATAGTAGTTAACTGTTGAAAAGGGTGAAGCGGGAAGAAAAGGGTCTTGAACGAAAGTTATATTAAAATCGTGGTGAAGGAAGGAATTGGATACATAATAGGGAACAGTAACCATTATTCTGAGAATTATTAGATGCTTCTTGTTGGGGTTCGGTCAAGGAAGATCCAAAAAATACAATTCTAAAATTGTTTTAATTATCTCAGTTCAGGCTTCATTTTTCTCTCATTTTTAAAATATCGTTTCGGCTTCAGGGCTATGATCAAGGGTGAGGGGGGACGAAGTGTCACCAGGATCCCATTTTCATGACTAACGTCAATACACATTTTTAAACTGAATTTTTAGAATCTACCTTAACTGAACCCAAAAATCTATCTAAGGTAAAAAAAACAAAAAAAACTCCATTATTATGAGAGATTGGAAGGACTGGATTCATTGGATGTGTAGGGGACTTCGACTTGGCGGTACCCCAGATTTCTACGCCGTAAGGAGTAAGGTCTAGTAAAGATAAAATTGCTTTCTTCCATAATAAAAACGAAATTATTCAAATTAAAGGCAGATCCAAAAAAAAAATAAAATAAAAAAAAATAAAATAAAATAAACTGAATTTTTCTTGCCCACTACTTACCTTTTGATAACTTAGAACAGGTAAATCAAAAACGGGTAATTTGGCTACAAAAATTTGATGAAAACTCGAATTATAATTTTTTTTCGGTTCATTCTACTTGAATGTTGCTACGTAATGTCAACGTTCAGTCAAGTAGCTACTTCTATCGTCGACCGTTGAGCTGAAAGCTGAAGCCCGGGGCAAATCGAAAGGCAGCAAGCCTCCACTTTCCAGGCGACTGCTCCCGCCTCGCTATCACGAAAACAGAATTATTTATCCCCGAGGGTGTTTTCCGCACCGAAGGACCCTCCCCCAGTGTAGTAAAACACCCCTAACGGAATCATCCTGAGACTGAAGAGAGTATATTTTCCTTATGAAATTTATAAGTTGAGCGGGAAGTCGCCCAGTGTGCCCCTACCCCTTCCAGCCAAAGTAGAAACTTTCTAAGTGGGACACCCTCCCCCATAGCCGAAGAGGTCTGCACCCCCCCCCTGAAGTTGGAGGCCCTAGAATGAATATCAAACAGGCCCTCGTCACCTCCCTCCCAGCCATCTACTTAACAGCAGTTCTACAAAATTAGCTGAGCGCACTTTTCTTCCGACTACAGAGCTCTCTGCTGAACTGTCCACTGTTCTTAAACGAGTATATTCAGTTCTGGAGGTACAGAACTTTTCAGAGTTTGGTTAATTTGGAAATTTCCCGGAGATGATAAAAACGTGACTTGGATTATGACGAGTTTGTGAAATTTGATTTGTTGATATAAGTATTAAAAAAAGTTCATCAAACAAGGCCTCAGTAAGCTAAGCAAATTCCACATGTTTCATTAAAGATGTACAAAAAAGAAAGCGTTGAAGGATTAAGGCAAGAAAACTATGAGATTTTCTTTAAACTTAACCATCAATTTTAGAAAATCACATTTCACCTCAATTATAATCTACATACTTTTTCATAACTCAAATAAAACGATATCACGATAATAATAATTTTGGTCTTCTGAAATTCTTTTCCCCTCATCAAATTTGTTCCATAAAAGAATCTCTTCAGAGGTCTATAGTAAAAAACCTAATTGGGTAGCTCATGGAATCCGTTCAGGTCTCAAAATCCTAGAGCAGGGGGTTCGAATCCCGCCCAGGACAACCTTTTATTAATTAGTGAAAGCTTGTCCTGAGCCATGGTTATTTAAAATGGGATGGCAACCTGTAGATAGCCCCTTCGTCCATGACCCTAATGTCGTTGAAAAGGTGGCTAACTCTCATTTTAGAAAAATCTATTATCGAATTTTGTTTATATATTTATAAGCAATAAATATTTTTTTCAATTAGCAAATGTATAAAACTTTTACAGAAGAAAAATAATAGAAAATTGTGTTAAATATATTATAAAATTTGAATTTTTTTTCTCGAATATCTAACAGCAATGATGTTATTGATGATTTTTTAATACAGTCTAAATCATAACCACCCCATCCTCCCAGATCTTGATTTCACCCATAACGTGCTCATAAAGAAATTTGTAATCATAAGCTCAAGTACAGAATTCAGTCTTATTATTTAAGAAATTGTGCACGGGAACGAGTGCATGAACGAAGATCACTGAAGATATGTTGAAATTTCGTCATGGGATCAATGGGAATAGTAAAATTTCCATAAAAGAAATTTAAAATGAAACGGTATAAACATAATCGGTTTAAGCTTACATAATAGATTAAAATAATCATATTGTTTAGTTAAGTGTTAGTAAATATTTTGCTTTTGAAGACACTTAAAAGTTGTTTCTAGCTTGTCTAGATATTAAAGTTTTGCAATTGCCTGATTTATCTTAATATTGGATAAATCCAATCAGATCCAATATCTTGATATTGGAGAGCGACTTATACGAGTCATAGATCACCAATATCCCCCTGTGATGCATAGAAAACAAATCTTTACCAAAAAGAAATAATGATTCTATGTCCAACTAAAGAGCAAAAATGCTGATTTTAATTTATTTTTACAAGCAATGATGAGTAAGTAGGGGAGCATGCGTAACTTTCAAAAGAAGGGGTTTGATTCCATTTTGGGTTGGGCATTTTTTGACTTCAACGTTCCTCACCAGGGAGTGCTGCTGTCGGGGTCAAGTGTACCACTTGAAGTAACTCCCTCCTGAAGAAGTACAAGCGTATTGTGGGTACTGCTCTGCGAATAGAAGAAGGGATTGAAGAAAAATATGTCAGTCTCGAAGTGAAAAATCAAAACAGTGTCTTCACTGTTTGTAGAGTGGACTCCAACTCCTCTTTATCTCCGAACTCCTGAAGATCTAAGATACGGAAACCACTCACCCAAGCCAAGACCCCACGTGCGATTGCATTAAGTGAAATGTGTTTATCTGATAAAGAGTTATGGGTGTAAAGGAAATACAAAACGCCCAGAGCCATGTGTTGCGGGTTTGTTTCGAAAGGCGTTTTCCCCCCTTCCGTTCCCATTGACGGTCCCTTCTGAGGTGTACCGGCGGAGTTGGAGGCAGAATTAGCGTGAGGTGGCCGGCCACAAGAGAGGTGCCGTTGTACGAGCGCGAACTCTTCATGTCGGCGGGAGGGGAGGGGGTTTCTAGTTCACACAGAAGACACACATGAAGGTGAAGCGCAACTGTGTGTGAGGGGACACAAAGTGCCTCCTGAAGTGAGAGACACCACCAAAGAGCTTATTATGAAAAACTTCTACCACTGCCTAACAGTATTTCATACTCAGCCTCCAGACCTCTCTTCTCCCGCCCCCCTCCCCTTTCTCCCCTCCGTTTTCTCGTTCTCTCTTTTTACCTAATTTCCTCTTTTCCTTTCAGCTTTTCTCTCACTCTAATAATTACCACCTCTCGTTTTCTCTCTCGCAGTAAAATAATTATATGAATACACTTCGTTTTTACAGAAAAATGCATGAGTTATTTTATTTATATGTGCATGTTTAAAAAATAAAAATAAACACTTTATAATGGAGCTATTGTCCATTAATTCAATGCTGGCTTAATAAAATACACAAACACGCGCAAACACAAGCACACTACATACAGATATATACTTCCCAATTATTATTTTATAAAATGAATTACAATTTAGTAATTTAACAAATTTTTGGAATGCTTTCAAAGGATTTGATGGATGAATTCAGTAGAGCTTGTGTGGGAGAGAGGGGCTTTGAGAAGAAAATAATAAAAAATTGTTTTTTGTATTATTCTTAATGGTATAAAAAAAAATTTGTTGGAAATAATACTAGTAAAATGTATAAGTAATTTTTTTTTATCGACTCAGTAGAAGAAGCTTGAGCTGAGATAGAGAAGGTCCTGAGAAAGATGTGACAACGAAAGGTCTTGAATAATATGTGGAGCTAGACTTTCATTTAAAGTATAAAAAAATTTCATACAAAATCTCCTTCACCCCAGCATGAAAATGTATGAGTAAAAATTTTATTGTTTTATTAATTCTTGTGTGTAATTTTTACAAAAATTAAGACAGATAAGAAAGGCTGAGGTAGTGAGATTTTTTATTTCTGGGTCCCTGTACGATTTAAGTTAATATTTTTTTTTTTTTAAATAAATCTTTATTTATTACATACTGTTATATAACATCTTGTAATTTGATGTAAGTTAATTAAGAAAGTTATTTTATTTGGAAATAAATCTGGAAGGAAAAAGGTACCCTGTCTTTTTAAAATATATAACTAAATTCTGTTTAAGCTTGTTGTATACAAAATACCACTGATATTTACAGAACTCAATAAACACTTTTTTAATATTTTTTTAAGAATATGTTTGCGAAATACACATATATAGGAATGTTTAAAAATACAACTAAATTTATTGAGTAATCCACTTCATCCTTTTCCTTTTGATTGGCTAAATTCAGTCCTAATGACCATACACTTTGTTTTTATGAACTTTTTAAGCTTGAAAATTTAAATTAGTACTTTTAAAAGTTATTTACGTTCACATTAATAGGAATTATAAGTAAAAGGACATGATTAATAGAAAATATTCTTATTCATACGAACCTTGCCTGTAGTAATTTCCATTATTTAAGATACTTATGGGGGGAAAGTATTACGAATGTTGGATAGGAATATTCCCTTAATAATTAGAGAAGTTGAAGTTTGTAGAGTGAGCAATAAATAAGGGCGTAATGAAGAGAGGATGATCTACAGCCGGGAAGCATGAACTGGAAGGGCTGCTTACTTTTTGGTGGATGAGGGGTGGGTAGGAAAAGGGTTGGGGGATAGCGAGTTGAGGAAACTGAAGGAAAACAAGGGTTGATTATAAAATTACACTCAATGGTATTACTTAGGCAACCGATATTCCCGTACTGCTTGTGGCGACAAATGATGATTATCGAACTATAAGGGGTTCTTAACTAGCTATTGAATATACCAAAACATTAATACAAATAATAGTATCTCTTATATAAGAAAACTGAGGGAGAAAAAAAAGAACATTTTTAAATCTATCATACCTTCTATTATCCGTCTTCATTGGTTTCTGCAAACCATCTTGGCGAGCGCTTTCGGACATTGTCCATCTTCTGGCCGAATACATGCGTTCATGCATACATGCAGCAGTTGAATACAGACAGTGACAGTGAACACATGTATTCGGCCAGAAGATGGACAATGTCCGAAAGCGCTCGCCAACAGAAGATGGTTTGAAGAAACCAATGAAGACGGACAATAGAAGGTATGATAGTTCTATATTCATTGGTGGTGGAAATAACCTTTTAGATTTTTAAATCTTATTATTAATTTCTTTTTCGAGTTTCACTACTGTTTTTCCATCTCAACAACTCGGGATTAATATCAAGTCAAACCTAGAAGCCCCTCTTTTTGAACTAAAAAAGCTAATAAATTTTTATTTAATTGTAGGCCAAATAAATAAATCTCTCACAAAATTATTTTGATGTCAAAAGACTGAATTTATTATTACTCTTTGCGTTTTGAGTTAATATTAGTATATCATTTAATGAAGTATGAGCCATAAATTGCAAGGATTTTTAAATTATTCCTGTGCTTTGGTACTTGGAGAAATTTTTAATTAAAAAGTTAATAAGTGGTTTTTAATGAGTAAATCGTAAATCTTAAATAAAACTTTGAAGGATTAATAGATCATTCTAGACTTAATCTTCTTTTTCCTGCTCCATTAAACAGTCTGAACCTCAGTCAAAGCAAATATTAATATCTCAAGAAAATATGTATAATTAAAAAAACNTATATAATGTGACAATGAAATACATAATAAATAGGATTATGCATTGGTGTATGTTAGTTGCATATAAAGAATACTTTAAAAAAATTTTAATTTTAGCGCCTGAAAAAATAAAAATTCCCGCATTATTGCTGTTTCCTTGTTTAGTGTTGTACCACCATAAAATATGATTTACTTCGTGGATTAATTCTTCCTGGAGCTGAGTTTTTCAGAATTGATTGTTATAACAATCAAATAAAAAATATACAGCTCTGCAGGTATTCAGAGAAAATTAAAAAACACCACGAAATCGTCACACATATCTCTCAAATGTCACTCAGCAATCAGGATTGAGATTTTTCTCCACCGACAGGAAAACTACTTTCGGCGGCAGAACTGACAAGATCACTACTACCCGAGGGATTACGTCCGTGGACAGAGCCATGACCACTGACCAGCGATCATGGGAATCCAGCGTCGGGATGCATTGAGCAGACACGCACACGTGGATACGCACAACCCCTACGAACAAAGAGGAGTCCTAATCCCTTCCGAATGGGGTACAGCCGTGTGCTGGTGGAAGGGGGCTCCGTCTTTCACTGAACATAATAGCAGTATAATAATGGATTATAAATGTAACATGAGTTATAATAATATATAAATTTATTATTGTCTTCAATACAGTTGTTGTTACACTAACAATACATAAAAAAATATAAATTAATGTTTTAAATACAAAACTTTATTATCATTGTTATTAACACTAAAATTTTGATTTTTCTGAACGTAATTTTTTATACATTTCATATAAAATTTTTATTTAATTTTATGAGTCAAGATTTTGACAGTTTTACTAATAATTGTCACTGCTAAACCATAATTTTTTCTCTAAATTAATATAGACTTTGAGGTAACCCTTCAAAAATAATGATCCTATTACCTTTTCAAACATTGGGAATTTTATAGTTGCCTATAGTGTTATTTTGCATTTAAATAAAACTTAAGGCTTAAGGAGTCAAGGAAAAATTCAGTTTTTAAGTGTGAATTTTCAAGTTAACTCCAAATTTTAATGTATTATTTTGCTTGTTCACTGTTGTATAGCTACTATTTTAATGGTACGTGTAAAATTTATTCTACTTTATAAATTAATAAGATAAGGTTAGTTCTTTTACAATCATCAGGCGTTTCAGTTAAATAACACCTCATTATTTTATTTTTGTAATTCTAGTAGAAAAAAAACGACTCATATCATTTACGTATAATAATTATTATTAATAAATGGTAATGAATAAGTTTCATAATAATAATCTAAATATTTTAGCCATTGTTAAGCAAAAAAAATTGTTTTTCTAAACCAGGTTACAGGTAAACCCCCACTCCCAATCTCCTGATTTCACAAAATTGACAGTTATCCTGAAAATGGAGGGATTTCGTTGGAGACCGAGGGAGTTAAGGCAGAATTAAAGGCCATTACTTGATCCATTACAAACTTACGGCGATGAAATTTGAAATTAAGATTACGAGCGTCTTTACGCTTATTTATCGTTCTATAAGCTTTCTTTTTATCTGAGCGTTATTTTGTAATATCTCTCTAATATATACTCACTCACACACAGGCACTAGCAGGCCCAAACACATACACGTCTATTCGTATACACCAGAATAATTCAATGACTCTGAATTTCAAGTCTGAAGTGTAATTCAATACGGGCCTTGGTGTCTACATATGAGAAAAAAAAAAGATGTAGCAGTACAACAGAGAATCGGGCAAAACTGATGCTCAAAACTAAAATTAAAAAGTAAAAAAAAGAAAAGGCAGAGATAAAACGCTGATAGAGCCGGAACAATCCATGTTGGCAGGTGAAAGGATGGGTTGTATCTAGAACCGATCGCCATTCCGGTTGGCGGGAATTAACTGCTGACCTCTGGCAGGTAGTTGGCGATTTAATTGAGGTGCGATGGTACCAACCCTTCTCCCACCACCAGAAATCCCGAATCCCCTCTAACCTTTTCAGTTTAGTTTTTTTTCCCCCCCATTTCCTTTGGTTCCACAGTGGTTTGGTATATTTTTTCACCCACTGTTTTTTAAACTTCCAGACAGACCGGAGGGTGAAATCTAGAACCGGCAATGGAGTTGAAATATTACTTATTCAATTTTCCTGTTTTTGAATTCGCTCATAAATCTGCCCCTGAAGGGTTTTACAATTGCGACTAAAGAAGAAATAAAGTGTACTATTTAAATTTAATTTTTCTTAAATTACATAAATGACAAAACTAAAAACAAAAACCAAAAAAAAAAAACTCTCCTTACACCAATTATATTGATAAATTATTTCATTAATGAGAGTTCTCATAAAGATAATATAAAAATATAGAAAAACACACACACACATACACACTTATAAATTGGTTCTTCAGTTCTTATATGCTGGAGAAATGGTTGTATTTTGAGGCATTGGTGCAGAAAGTAATAGATATGTGTTGATATTTGATCAAGTATAAGTATGCTGATATTTTATACTTGGTCAAGTATACTTAAACCGCTATGGTCCAGTATTACGAATCGCAAGCTGAAAGCCACGCTATTGATTTTAATGGAATTCGTGTTGCGTCTGTCCCTGTGGGGTACCAAATTTCGAATGAACTCCATCAAACGAATCGAACAGAGTTATAGAAAGATTTTCTTTTAAAAGTAGCCGTAACTTCCAGACCGCTAGATTTTACATCCTAGGAATTTCTCTCTCTTCGCAAGAGTGTTAAACTCTACAAGTTTTGTTCTGATAGTTTTCTAAGCACATGCATTAGATGGTTTTTTAAATTCATATCCTGGCAATAATTTTATTTTTTTACAATTATTAATTGAATATTATAAAATATGTACGGTAAAATATATGGTAAGAAAATGTAGAATAAGCGAAAAGAAAGCGGAAGGTTTATCTTTTTAAATTGTTTAACTTATTTTAGGTTCCTGAAGAGGCATGTAAGAACGCAAAACTAATCAGGCAATAAATAATAAGTGTTTCAAAATGGCTTTAATTTATTTTTAACCTTTTATCTTCCATCAAGAAGTAGAAGAGAGAAAGTCTTATTTTGAATTATGTTATAGAATAATTTAGGGGAATTTTATTTATTTATTTTAATTTTTTTTTTTAATTTCCTTGCTGTTAAAGGGTTTCGTGTGCCCTGAACTGACACGATGTACCGTGTTTATCCATGGAATTATAAGACCATAAAAATTTGACATTAAAAACTTCTCCATTTTACATAATTTTAGGGATCCTGATTCATAATGTCATAAGGTAAATATAACTTCTAATAGCCTTACAAAAAATTGTGTCCTATTATCAAAATTGTTGATGAAATATTAAATAAAGCATTCGAAAAGCTAGAATAGGATAGAAAAATTCTTTGATCTAGAAAAATTCATTTCTAATATACTTCTGACCATTGATTATTTTTATAAACTAAAACTAATGAATCTGAAACTTTTGTATTTTATCTTTGTTGAAAGATAATTATAGAATAAAAGAAATCAATTCTTTATAAATCAATTGTGTACATTCTATAGGGTTTCCTTTAACTTTCTCAGCGAAAAGTTAACTTGTATAACTGGTGTATTAAAGTTTACTGTGTAAGGACTTGAAACCAGTATTTCACAGCTAAAAGAGTAACATATAAAATTTTAGCAGATAAAAATATTGTCAAATTTATATTACACTTATTGTTTTTTTTTGTTGGAGTTCGGTCAAGGTAAAAATACGAATTTGAAAAAAAATTTGTATTTTTAAAATTATAAGCCAACGTTTCGGCTTATTTCAGGGCTGTCGTGAAGGCGAGAGGGGAAAAAACATATTATAATAATATCTGTGGTCGAAAAAAAATGCCTATTTTAAATTACTCTGTTTTTCCTTTTCTAAAAAAATCTTATTTAAACGGCGGTTATCTTGCAGTACATGTACATATGTAAAGCCATAGTAGAAGTCTGGGTGTAAGCATATTAAATTCCTGAGAATGCGCTTGCTTCTCGGTTGGAAATACTTTAAAACTAAACTTTATTCTGAAATTAGCCTCGAAGAAGGAATTGAACCAAGAAACTGAGGCGCTAACTTGCCGTAGTAATGAGAAAAGTTGGGCTGTTGCAGAATAACCGTAATTTAAAGAGAGCAAGATCTGAGCTTATGAAAATTTTAATGGAGTGTTTAAAGTAATTTTCCAAATATTTCTAAATTTTTACTCCTTTAGCCTCTTTGCTTCATCGAAAGGAATCCCCTTCATCAAAGCAAAGAAAGAATTTCTATAGAGTGACAAAATTCACATAAGAATAAACATATTCAGAAAAAAAAGAAGATATTTGATAGTTCGCGTAACTCTATTAATTTTTAATTTTA
>KZ807335.1:463584-476597 GCA_000696205.2 Oncopeltus fasciatus | reverse complement strand
TTTATATAAAATATATTTAAAATAATAGTTTTTACAAAAGACTAGAGCTTTTTCTCTGCAAAAAAATTGATGACATATGCTAAGATCCATATGATGCTATTAAAAAAATTAAAATAAATTTTGTTAAAAAGGATATGTATTATAGAAATTGCAAAGCATCTATTAACTTTAATATTATTCTTGATTAAAGAAAAGTTTTTTTTGTTGTATTTTTAAAAATTATAATCATGTAAATGTAATATATATCTTTATAATACATTAAAATTTATATTTGCATTATATATTAAGATGATGCATGATAATTTCTGTAATTTTCAACGAAAAATAATCAATGTAAATTTCAGATTCAGAAAAGTTATTCACGCATGAGCTTCTTAAACTTAACAGATTTCCCACGTTTCTTTGTAAATGAGCATAGATACGAGTAAATGATTATATGATCTTACTAGCAGGAAAGGTCATTGAACGTAAGAGAAAAGATGACTGAGGCTGGCATTAGACTGCATGGGAAGAACAAAAGGGAAAATACCCAACCTTTATAGTTAAATTCTGAAAAATGTTCTTTAAAACAATAAAAAAAAATATTACATATTACACATGCCAAAAATTACATTTAACAACCATTATATCCTGGTTTTTTAAAAAAAAATTATATGTTAGCCTCCCATTCAACTACTTATGGTCATAAAGGGAGGGGCTATCTACAGGTTGCCATCCCATTTTTAACATCCATGGGTCAGGATAAGATTTTACTAATAAATAATAGCTTGTCTTGATCGGGTTTTGAACCTGAAGCACCAGGATTGTGAGACCCGAACAGATCCCTGGCGCTCCTTATTGTAACATTAATTAAAGATAAATACGATTATTCATTTTCGCTTTTCTTTTCTACTAAAGTTTTTCTTCTTTATCTAATATCAACAAAGAATTATTTCTACGGCTTAAAATAGATTGCCGGCTTAAAATAGATTTGGCGGGTCACTAAAGGAGGCCCACCCAACCATTAAACTTGTATTCTTAAAACTTTTCCTTCGCTTTTCTTATAAATGTTACAAGACATATATATTAAACAAATAAATTTTAGGCATATTATACACTATATTTTTCGTAACCCTAGCAAGATGGACAATAACTAAAATTTTTCAATTTGATCTTTCTGTAAAGTATTTTTTCTTCTGACAATTTTAGCTATTATGATTTTCAACGGTTAAGAAAATAAGGCTTAAAAGTCGAATTCGGTTTCTATATACAGAAAAGTGCAGACTAAGTAAAATAAATAAGCGACTAATTTATATATATATATATTAGCGATGTATTTACTTAGTTGGTCCTAGGTTTTCAAGGATTTAATACTTATAATACTGAAATTGTATTATGTATTAGGAACGTTTCCTTACCTTAAGGTAAATTAATACATGCCTTGTTGATAATGTAAATGTATCAATTAGGAACTTGAGCGTTTAGGAAATGAAGCAAAATTCATATTATTCAAAATAATAACAATGGATCGTCGTTTTGAAGAGCATGTAAAGGTGCATTCAAGTGAGTTTTTCAATGAGTTTCATATTATTGCTGTCCTTACTGACACTCGGCGTAAAATACTATCATTCATGTTGCGATCAAAAACTAAGTCGGGGATGGCAGATTTTTTTAAATTAGTGTCAGCCTACCTTTCAACCAACTTAGAGTCATGGAGGGAGGGACTACTTACAGGTTGCCAACCAATTTTAAACATCCATGGCTCAGGACAAGTTTTTATTTATCTATAAATGCTTGTCCTGAGCAGGATTTGAACCTATCAGCGACAGTGATTTTAATGTGTAATATTTTACTGAATGAAGATCAGTTAGCTTTATGCAATTTAAAGAGATTAATTAAAAATTAAGACCGCTGCATATTTGTGTTTTACAATGAAACAAATAAGTTAAATGACACACACATACACACACTACACACACACTCACACATACACACACACACATATATATATATATATATGTATATAAACATATGCGTTAAGAGTTGTAATTACAGGATGGAGAAGGCTATAGGCAGGCACATCAATATTTACGTTTAATTAGTCATCTCTATATAAATACAAATATACACATTTAATCACGAGCAAGAAAGACTCATAGAAGAGAAGTCGCTTGGAGCGGTTTTAATAAAGATAAATCTAAAAACATTCCCTAGAATCGGCTGACAGTTGGTGGAGCACTGGCGTTGCAGGGACTCTGAGGAATGAGGATGAGGAGATGACGTGATGGAGGGAGAATTTAATTCCAGGTTGGGAGGAGGGGGGGGGAGTTCAACCCCCTTCCCCCCCTCAAAATCTGGTTAGGGTGCAGCGCTGGGGGGTGGAGACACTGCCTTAGCGTAGGAAAGCACCCCACCACCTTTATTGGGCCTGAATATTAAAACTCCGTTCCCTTCGGAGTGGGTTTTACTGCCTACATAAAGTTCACGAAACTCATCGCCCCTTACAGTATTACAAGTAATCAGATTAGAATTTGAATTCCGACTTGGATAAAGTGTGCTGTTTATTTGGAACGTCTAGAGACCTTACTTTAAAATGGGCAATAAAAAAAATTCAGACCTTAGTGAAGAGGATCTGAGTGCAATTACTCACACCGGTATACCATTTGCTAAAGTCCATTTTAAAAATAAAGTATTAACTAGAATCTTGGTTTATTAATATTAAAAAACACAGTGTTTTAACAATTACTTGCTTATTCAATAAATTTTGGATGACGTTTAACGTGTAGTTATGATGTTTATTTCATACATAATAGTTGTCCATTATTAGATGATTTATTTTTATGAAAGCGGTGATTGGGTAATACGTAGCATCTTATTATTAATGATAGCAAAACATACTACAAAATATAAGATTCCAGAAAATTGATAAACTAACAGTAAACGACATGTTCAATTGCAACAAACGAGTTTCAATTGAAGTATCGTAACTCCTGTCATGCATCTGTTCAATGGGGGTAAGCGCCGGTGTTTAGAAGGAGATGAGAAAATAATTATTTTAAATCAAAATCATAATGATATTTGTGGTAAGGTAATCCAACATTTCATTATTTATTTGAAACGTTCAGGGAGCTAGAAAAAAAAATCTCACTGTCTCAGCCGGGAATCGAACGCGGGTCTCCCACTTTCCGGGCGGATGCGGTACCAACTACACCACCGAGGGCGATGAGAATAATTTCAGGCTTCCAGCACCTCACTACGATAATTCTTTTAATTACAGCTAGAGGTTACAGAGGTGATCGGTGGTCAAAGCTAATCATGGGTCTCTGCACTCCCACGATTAGGAATGGGAATACCATCAATAACCACTGCCGGATTTTAGCCAATGCTTAATTATGAATAAGTTGAAACATGAATAACTGGGCAGACAGGATAGGGAAATTGATAAGTAGAGATCTTCATGAAATTTGTGAATAAAGGACAAGTTCACTTCATGCGAACAATGAGAATAAATATTGCGTACATTACCAAGTAGAGAAGAAAAATAATTGATCATCTATCTATCTTAGTTTTCAATGTTTTTTTATGAATAGCTTCTTCTAATGAGATCTATTTATATATTTTTCTCCAAAGTAAATAGCTTGTCAGGCATAAAGAAATATATGATGTAAGCCACAACTTTCCTTTAAGGGTTCAATTTCAATTAAGGGTTTTCATTTTACTTAAATCTTAAATAATTGAAATTTTATTAAAATTATTAATGTAAAATGTAATCCAATGTCTTAATATAAAGGTGTTTTATTTGATTTCTTAAATATATTTTGTTAGCAATATCCTTTCTTTCAGGATTCAATGCTCAAATATTATATTGTAAATTTATCTTTAATTTTACTTTAATTACAAAATAATTGTAAATTTATTTAAATTCTTTATTTTTTTGCATAGATAAATATATAGATAAAGAGTAAAAGAGAGAAAGAGGGAGTGATAGAGATAGAGAGAGAGTGAGAGAGAAAAAAAGAGAGAGTGGGAAAAAGATAGGAAGCGTATTTTTGGGAATAAAACATAAGCAAGTAATTAATGCTTAAATATTGACTAGAAGTACACAATGACTCAGAATTAAAATCCAAACACCTGAAGTGATTGTCTTATTTTACAGCGATGAAAAGTTGAAGTTGCAAATTGGTGAATAAATTGATTATGACATTTAAAATGGGTGACAACATGATATTTTAATAGAGTAGTGTGTGGTGCAAAATGTATAATAAGAGATACATTGATAACGTGTAAAAAACTCAAAATATCATGAAAATATGAGTGTGTAATAAAAAATATACAATTAAAAAAATACTGGAGACAGGACTGGTCATTAAATGCTTTAGTTGAGGACAGGCATATATCGGAAAAGCTGAAAGTAATTTTTTTTTAAGGCGCTCAGAGTGTGAGGTAATTCCCCTTCTCGCAGGACTTTGTGACTCCCACTCCCTGGAGAGGAGAGAGGAGGAGGCGCTGTCTGGCATTAAAAGGCGGTAAAGTCTGGACTTGTCAGAGCTGGAACTCGGCCAGATACCCCTCTCCAGCACCAGGGTATCTAATCTTCCCTTTACCTACCCCAGGATAGGGTAGGACTGCCACTGTACTTGTAGTGTCACATAACCTTCTCTTACTCAGCTAATGTGAAACAATAGTGTTAATACTGGTAACTGCTACCGCAATCACTTGTGACAGCTCATCATTAACGTCTGAGAAGAAAAAAAAAAACACTTTATTTTTAAGTTTTTATATTTTAACCATTAATGGATCATACTTATATACTCATATAATGCTCAATTTCACAATGCACAACTGAAATTCTAAATTTCATTAAAATAGGTTCAGTAATTTTCGATATAATCCGAGTTCAGCGCACATAAATTATAACTAATAAGCTTAAGTAATATTACAAAAATTGTCATAATAAGATGTTTGAAAGGCAGATAAAAAAAAAATTTAATTTAACCGTAAAATAAAATGTATGCAAAGTATATTAATTAGTTTTATCTGTTTACAACCTAACTATAACTCCACACACACACAAACACACACATATGTGTATATGTATGNTTGTATTTTTAAAAATTATAATCATGTAAATGTAATATATATCTTTATAATACATTAAAATTTATATTTGCATTATATATTAAGATGATGCATGATAATTTCTGTAATTTTCAACGAAAAATAATCAATGTAAATTTCAGATTCAGAAAAGTTATTCACGCATGAGCTTCTTAAACTTAACAGATTTCCCACGTTTCTTTGTAAATGAGCATAGATACGAGTAAATGATTATATGATCTTACTAGCAGGAAAGGTCATTGAACGTAAGAGAAAAGATGACTGAGGCTGGCATTAGACTGCATGGGAAGAACAAAAGGGAAAATACCCAACCTTTATAGTTAAATTCTGAAAAATGTTCTTTAAAACAATAAAAAAAAATATTACATATTACACATGCCAAAAATTACATTTAACAACCATTATATCCTGGTTTTTTAAAAAAAAATTATATGTTAGCCTCCCATTCAACTACTTATGGTCATAAAGGGAGGGGCTATCTACAGGTTGCCATCCCATTTTTAACATCCATGGGTCAGGATAAGATTTTACTAATAAATAATAGCTTGTCTTGATCGGGTTTTGAACCTGAAGCACCAGGATTGTGAGACCCGAACAGATCCCTGGCGCTCCTTATTGTAACATTAATTAAAGATAAATACGATTATTCATTTTCGCTTTTCTTTTCTACTAAAGTTTTTCTTCTTTATCTAATATCAACAAAGAATTATTTCTACGGCTTAAAATAGATTGCCGGCTTAAAATAGATTTGGCGGGTCACTAAAGGAGGCCCACCCAACCATTAAACTTGTATTCTTAAAACTTTTCCTTCGCTTTTCTTATAAATGTTACAAGACATATATATTAAACAAATAAATTTTAGGCATATTATACACTATATTTTTCGTAACCCTAGCAAGATGGACAATAACTAAAATTTTTCAATTTGATCTTTCTGTAAAGTATTTTTTCTTCTGACAATTTTAGCTATTATGATTTTCAACGGTTAAGAAAATAAGGCTTAAAAGTCGAATTCGGTTTCTATATACAGAAAAGTGCAGACTAAGTAAAATAAATAAGCGACTAATTTATATATATATATATTAGCGATGTATTTACTTAGTTGGTCCTAGGTTTTCAAGGATTTAATACTTATAATACTGAAATTGTATTATGTATTAGGAACGTTTCCTTACCTTAAGGTAAATTAATACATGCCTTGTTGATAATGTAAATGTATCAATTAGGAACTTGAGCGTTTAGGAAATGAAGCAAAATTCATATTATTCAAAATAATAACAATGGATCGTCGTTTTGAAGAGCATGTAAAGGTGCATTCAAGTGAGTTTTTCAATGAGTTTCATATTATTGCTGTCCTTACTGACACTCGGCGTAAAATACTATCATTCATGTTGCGATCAAAAACTAAGTCGGGGATGGCAGATTTTTTTAAATTAGTGTCAGCCTACCTTTCAACCAACTTAGAGTCATGGAGGGAGGGACTACTTACAGGTTGCCAACCAATTTTAAACATCCATGGCTCAGGACAAGTTTTTATTTATCTATAAATGCTTGTCCTGAGCAGGATTTGAACCTATCAGCGACAGTGATTTTAATGTGTAATATTTTACTGAATGAAGATCAGTTAGCTTTATGCAATTTAAAGAGATTAATTAAAAATTAAGACCGCTGCATATTTGTGTTTTACAATGAAACAAATAAGTTAAATGACACACACATACACACACTACACACACACTCACACATACACACACACACATATATATATATATATGTATGTATACATACAGGAGGTAAAATACAGTTAATTACATCTCCTTTATGTTGGAGGGCGACTTGTTTCCCCTAAAATTTAAATATCCTATTCACTTTCTTTGTGGATTCTATAGAATAGTATACTTTTATTATGTGTGTGTCAATCTTAAATTGAAGTTTACCGTGATCGCAAGAGTTTGTGTTTGTGTGAATTTTCAAACAACTATAATTGAAAAGAAGGAATTATAGAAGAGCTGAATTAGGCTTTACATCAAAGAGTGTAAGAAAAAGAAAAAAATAATCATAAACTAGATAAGAATTGAGAATGTTAAACAAATTTGGGGTTGCTCAGGGGATCCGTTGGGTCTCACAAACATGGCACTGCGGATACAATCCCGCCCAGGGCAAGCTTTAGTTATAAATAAAAGCTTGTCCTGAGCCATGGGTGTTTAGAATGTGGTGGGACAACCTGTAGATAGCCCCTCCCTCCATGAACCTAATTGTTTGAATGAGAGGCTAAAACTTAAAAATAAATAAATAAATAAAGGGGTTTGAAAAATACGACGGATTCTCCAGACCATCAATTTCTCTGTAGTATAATTTTTTTTGTTTTTTTGCTGTGTTAGCCTCCCTTGCTTACTTAGGGTCATTGGAGGGAGGGGCTATCTACAGGTTGCCACCCCATTTTAAACACCCATGGCTCAGGACAAGCTTATATTTATAAATAAAAGATTGACGTGGGCGGGATTTGAACCCGCGGCGTCAGGATTGCGAGACCCGCACGGATCCCCTGAGCTAGCCTGGCGCCCCTATAATATTTCTTAAAGCAATACGTAAACACTGTTAAGGTAATTTGGACAAAGTCGAGTGGTTTTTTGGTAGGGTCATTTTTCCTATTATTAAAATACATAATATTCAATCCTGTATGATGAGAACAATAGAGTAAGAGGTGATTGTTGCCGGGATCCTCATAGACGGAGCTGAGGAGCATCGATTAAGAAGTGCTGGTGGTGGGGGGAGGAGCAGGTAGATAAGGTGTCTGTAGATGGTGCACGCTCTCGTAGGGGCCTAGTGTGGGGCGAGCCTGTTCCGGCGGAGATAAGACGCCGTGCGAACGCGCCCACTATGAAAGGAGCTGTCAACACCAGTGCTACCCCCACCCCGTCCATAATTAGTTTTCATTTGCAAGCCAGACATCCATCTTCAGACTCCCCCCTCACCCCTAAACGTTAGCTACGTAGCTAAGTACTCCCGTGTAGCCATATAATCCGAGATCCAAGAACAGCATCGAATGGTCCAAGAGGATATGGCCACTGCCTCGCGGATAAACATTTAGCAAATAAATGGGGGCGCTTAACTGCTTTGGGTTACAGAAACAAAACGAATAATTCAATCACTAGGATTGGATTGGATTGATGTTTTGTTGGAACAATAAACATCGCAGTTATCACGCCCTTTGATAGTCTTTATTTGCTACAAATAACGAATAAGGAACTTGCTCATACTATTTTTTGTGTGTGAATAAATTTTAATGACTATGTTTTTTTGTTTTTTTGTGGTTAATAGAGAAAATATGAAAACAATTTTTTTTTTAATTGAGAAAAACTAAAATTCATTCCTGAATTACTTTCTATTTTTTTTAAATAAATCTTTATTTATTACATTCTGTTACTTAACATCTTGTAATTTGATGACGGTTTGATTTACTAAAACAGAATTTTAGATGACATTAAGTTTCGTGAAAAAAACTATTTCTAATAGCTTAGGGTGTATTATTATACACTTATCTTTATTAAACGTTAATATAACTAATTTAATTCAATCTTTAAGACACAGAGTTAACTTTACATAATAAAACATTGTATCACTAAATAATTATCGTTATATATAGTATTATTTATTAGTTTATTTTTTCAAATTTATTACATTCTGTAAATATTAATGCGTTTTGTAGATTGAAAATAATTGGAAACATCTAATTAGCTGTTTAATGAGTTAACTGAATAAATGAGAGAATCTTTCTTTTAAAAATTTTTCATCAAATTATGACTAAAATATTTTGTAATAAAAACATAGATCTTTGTAAATCAACTGATCTAGCCTAGCAGAGTTCCCAGTTGGCACAAAAATACAAAAAATTAATATTTAAGTTATACATTTTTAATTCAAATATTCCTTTAATCAATAATCAATTTCATCTAATAAACGACGAATGAATATTTGTTTCAACTGATTTTTTTTAATCAAACATTGCTTTTGGATTCATTCAATTTCTATTAATTGCCTTTTTTAAAATATCAGGTATATGATTAATGTAAATTGTTTTATAAAATTAACTAAATAATTAATAAGTCATTAATATTGCCCAGTTTTTGGAAATGAGAACGGAAAATTAAGGACGTTTGAATGAGGAAAAAAAAAAAGTTTTTCATCTTCATTACTCCCCAGGACTGAATGTAATGATAAATTTACTTGTTAAATTCGTGAATGGCGCCTTTAAATGTTACATAGTGACAGGAGGTTATTAATTTTTGAATGCACTGAAAAATATTCCCAAAAATGATTTTGGAAGCACAGGTGGTAATGTAGCGTAATAATGAACAGTTAATGACCGGCAAGGGTGGTAAAATATTTGAGGGTAATATCCCCTTCTCTCTTGTACTCTTTCTTTGGAAAATATATGTATATACATCAAGATATACTTATGTAACGATTTAAAATAAATAATTTGTTGTTGTGCTACCTTGGGTTACATGTTCTTACTCGGTGAAGTATTGAATAAGAAAAATAGTACTTATGACACAAAAAAATTCAATATTAATATTAAATAAATATTTTATTTGTTTGTGGTATTTTATCCCACGTATATTTTAAACAATTAATGAGAGGGAATAGAATAAAAAGACAGATAGATTTTTTAATCTATTCCCTCTCATTAATTGATTAATATTAAATTTTAAATCTTCTAAATACTATAAATTTGTATCCTACACTAGTATAAGACCATGAAAAACACACATGTTTCTGACTTCTAACTTTCTCAACTTTGCCTGCTTCAATAAATGCGAATACGTTCATGCATTGAGCGTTCATGATCTTCGATGAAGTAAAATTGTGTGCATACCGTAATCTCATTGTGCCAAAGAGATTAGCGCTAATAGAAGCAAGTTACTCGTACTTGAAACAGAGGTCTGAAATACTGTGACGTCAGAACTGCTCAACTCAGTAAAGCACACTGAAGACCTTATTTACTTATCTATTTTCACCAATCTCCCTTCTACCTGTACTAATACTAGCATACCGACACTTACTGCTCTATGCACAGTATTTAGAAGGGCTGGGAGACCTATGGCTAGTTCTAGCCCTCCTATCTAACCCGCTTTGCTAGAGCTGAAGAGGCCAACCTATTTCGCTTTGTTGCCTGCAGACGAGAAGTGCCCTGGCCCTTCAACTCCTACACTAACTGGATGAGGCGAGTGCTCTCTCGCCGATAATAATTTACTTGAGGTAACTGCCGGCCGGGGCCTTGTCCTATCTTTGCCTTTGGAAAATTTAACTCCATTAGTATTCATTCTAGTTACTTCAGCTACAGGGGAGTTAGTTATTCCATCATGGCCTCCAGCAATCAGCTGCCTTTTGTCATCTAGTGTAAACTGCTTATAATTTACAATATTACAATTTCACAATAATCTTTCTTCAATATTCTATAAAATTTCACCTAGAAGAACATATAAATTTCAAAATAAAATCATTTGGACCCTCTAGATTGTTTTATTGTCCAATTTGGTTTTTCTAAAGTATAATATTCGGAATTTTATTTAAAATATTGAGGTGTATAAACACAATAGAAAATTGTAAATCTTAAATTCTCTACATCTCTTAATTTATTAAATCTCTTAAATTATCTTTATGTCTTCCTCTTTTCTATCTAATTAGTTATCTAAAACTAAGCTAAAAGAAAAATTTGTTTGGCTTCCATACAAGTTTCACTAATTCTGCTTTAAAGCCATAGTAGTATATTACATAACATACGACTATTGACAGAAAGTATACTCCGAAAAATGAACCGTGTGACTGATCTGATTAAAACAAATTTCTAATTCCAGTGTAGGCAACCTTTATAAAGCCCTTACTCTTCCCTGTCGATATTAAATTTTTCTCAGGTTGGCTAGAATAAAATTTTTAAAAAAAGTCGATAATGGTATTGTTATTTATTTAAATTATTATATTGTTGTTAATATTAGTCTACTGGAAAAATTATGACATTATAAACGCTATACGTCAGCTTTTATGTACTTTATATATTTTTTAAAAAGGATATTTAAAAAAANTAAAATTTTTAAAAAAAGTCGATAATGGTATTGTTATTTATTTAAATTATTATATTGTTGTTAATATTAGTCTACTGGAAAAATTATGACATTATAAACGCTATACGTCAGCTTTTATGTACTTTATATATTTTTTAAAAAGGATATTTAAAAAAAACATTTTACGAGTGATAAGGAAAAACTTAATTTTCAAACTTTTATTTTATATATCATTTTTACTAAAAACATATTATTAAATAAGGTATTTGAGAATAAAACTATGAATTTTAATCACTTCCCTCACTCTTCCCTCCCTGACGTATTAGAACGAATTTCAGCGAAATTTAATTTTACTCCCTTTATTTTCTATAGTTCATTTGATCTTTAATGTAACTTGGAGAATCTATTTATTATTCGCTTCTCTTTAGTACTTTTTTTTTGTGCAAGGATCAAAGCATTAATGTTAAAAGATAAGCTAAAAAGGTGGCTCTTACATTTATGTATATATATATAGCAATCATAAACAGATGGGATAGAGAGTACAGTGCACACAAAAAAAGAGTGTATTATTATACACTTATCTGTCTGAGAAGTAAAAAAAAAACACTTTATTTTTAAGTTTTTATATTTTAACCATTAATGGATCATACTTATATACTCATATAATGCTCAATTTCACAATGCACAACTGAAATTCTAAATTTCATTAAAATAGGTTCAGTAATTTTCGATATAATCCGAGTTCAGCGCACATAAATTATAACTAATAAGCTTAAGTAATATTACAAAAATTGTCATAATAAGATGTTTGAAAGGCAGATAAAAAAAAAAATTTAATTTAACCGTAAAATAAAATGTATGCAAAGTATATTAATTAGTTTTATCTGTTTACAACCTAACTATAACTCCACACACNTGTGCTTGAGTATGTATGGGTACACTGACAAGAGTGATAATATTGTTTTATATTATTTACTTGACAATTGTGACAGTCCGACTAAATGGCTAACGATTGAGGTCAACGAAAGGGCGTACGGCCATCGTGCCTCTGAAGTACACTTCACAGGAATTGAACTCCGAAACGATCTGTTTTATAGACTCTCCGCATAATCGTTTACACTTCTGCCATAGCTGTCTACGGCAAACGACCCCCACCAGCGTAGGCCATCGTTTCTCTAACATAACAAAGAGTCCCATCCGAATGCCATTGGGGTGGTAATTCAACCTATCGAACCCCCGCTGAAAAAGCATGCTTGCGGCTGATTCCTCTCGTATCTCCTGCGGTTCCATCTCGGTAAAATTTCCATGAGGATTAAACGGACATGAAGATTGGACCATCTGACTCAGTAATATGGCATTCTCTACCTAAAAGAGTTGTTTCGGACGTCCTTTCCGCGGGAGCTGTTATCACCATATCAGCCGTCACTTGCCATTTCAGTCGGTGGCACCTAAATTTGGCAGATATATCAGTAAGAGAAAGAAATTAATTTTAAAAAGCGAAAGAAAATAGAAGCTTACTAAGACTTGAACTAGACCAAACATGAAAGGAAGGGTGCAAATCCCGCACAATCTTCTCAATTTCTTACATGAAGTATTACTAAATATGTGGTTTTTTAAAAAGCTAGAAAGTCCTCGAAAATTAAAAACAGTCTTATAGCTCTAAGATGATTTTAGTTGGGGTTCGGTCAAGGTAGATCCAAAAAACACAAATGACATAGAGTCATGGAAATGTGAACTTAGGGACAGGACGTCCTCTCTCATCTTCATGATAGGTAGGTATGGCAAATTACTGCTTTAATGATATTTCAATTTTTTTTCTTGTCAATAAGCTGTTTGTTTGCATGTTTTTTT
>KZ807335.1:423108-433845 GCA_000696205.2 Oncopeltus fasciatus | reverse complement strand
AAATAGGATTAAAAAGTAATTTAATGATATTTATTATCTAGAAGTTAAAAAAAATAAGAATATTCAGAAAGATTTTTAAGAATGCAAGATAGAGAGTTAGTGAAGTCCCTTTTTCCAAATACTCAAAGTAAATTATATAGTTCAGCTTTGTTTGTATAAAGTTGTTAAAGACATTTGTTTTGGCGGAAATCGAATGAAGCGTAAAGGCAGTTAATAGGGAGATGGATATTATTATTATTATTATTATTTGTTTTGTTTTTTGTGTTGCTAGAAATTAGAAATTGGAGTTATATTATGATAAATAATCATCAGTTATAAATTTTGAAAACTGAAGAATTTTGCGTAGAATACTTTTTGGGTACCAACTGAGAGAAGGACTTTTAAGCCTACACCAGTGATAATGACACAAAATTCCTGTAGGAGGACAGGATTGCCAGGAATTCGGTCTTGTTAGCAGAAGAATTAAAAACTCATTTGTAACCAAACAATTAGTTTTTAATTTGTCAGTTACCAAGAACGAATTCCTGGCAATCATCTCCTCACAAAAGTCGACTGTCAAGAAAGTTATGTACATTGCAATCAGCTAAAAAAAAGAAAATATAGGAGAAATTTTTAAAAAAATACATATAAAACTTAAAATAACCGTAAAAGGTATGGGCATTCTTATAAATGTACTTACTTTGATGAGTTTGTAAGAGATCAGGTGCCCAAGCCGTGAAACCCACAACCCCGACCACCACCCTGGGACGTGCCCCGCCACCACGACCCACATCTAGGCAACTGGCTGCTGTTAACTCATACATTTAGGTTACTCCTAGTGTGATATTGTGTGCCACCTATGCAACTAGTTGAAATTTTTGTTCTAATCCATTGGTAACTAACTTAGCATAGAAATTCATGAGGGTCAAAAGCTTTAGTGGCAAAATGGGAGGTCTATATAGCTCTAGAGGACAATGCATAGCACCCTGAGAGAGCTACACACACATGTCATACACTTTTAGCCTGAGAAATTTAGATGGCTTGTCAGGTGTAATATGCAAATTCTACAAAAGTTTAATTGAGTTGCATAACACAAACAAAGAAAAACCCATTATTTTCAATTAACACTTCCTAAATAACGAAAGCAAGAGGTTATCCTGAGTAAGAATGTCAATACTGAAATTGATTCTGGACTGTCATGAATAATTCACCAAGTTAATGGAGTATGGAGTAGGGGAAATAGATACTTTGCCTGGATTCGCTGAGCTGCCAGACACACATAATGCACGTAACGAATAGCGTTCGAGAGTTAGGGGATGGGGTGCTGACTAAATTAAAACTGTTCTCCTACTTATTGGGCCCATGTTTTGTTGTTAGATACGATCACGTGGGCTACAAAGGATGGCGGAGCCGCTGATTGCTTGCACTAATTATGCCGAATCTGTTGGGAGCTAATCTCAATCGGGGAGATTTATTGACGCAGAGACATCCGGAGAAAACATGTTTATCTCCCTAGCTGTTTGTGCACCACAGCACCAACTTACCGTCACGTAATATCCTCCATTGTAGTACAATGACATTCTCTAAGGGTGTTTAGTGAGCAAACTCTATTTTCTACAACGCTAATAAATCTTGTCAACACTACTCATCTATCACTTTTAATAATCCTATTTATCGAAAAATTTACTAACTCGATATCCCGAAAGAAATTAAGGGGACACTTAATTTTAAAATTAGGAGTTTACTTATAAGCGGAGATACCGCTAATGGATTTATTACAAATCCAAAGGAATTTTGCTATTCAGATTGTTACCATGGTAGTTAAATTTTTTTTCTCATTATATATATATATAGGAATAAAGGGAGGTCTCTTTTTTTCTCTGTCTGATTTTTCCTTTTGTGTGTGACCTACTCCCTCTATCCCACCTGTTCTTAATCACTATATATCGTAGCCGCGAGTATTTCATTTTATATATACACACATGCATATGTGTAATTTTTTTCTTTTTTTGAAGGATGTTTTAGGTTTTGCAATGAATGAAGGATCAGTGACAATCTCTAAATATATTTCAAATATCGCTTCATACTAAACCAACGTGCACTTGAATTCTTTATTACAAGAAATCTAGTATAATCTTAAAAGCATTTTATCATATAAAGAATTACAATCTGAGGGAACCAAATTTTATTTGTGCATTTTTTTTTTCATTTATATTTTCACCAACTTCAATTAACTTGAACTTAATCCTGTAATTGTTTTTTACTTTAAGTGGAAAGGGATTATTTTAAATTTACTGAATAGAACCTTATTACAAGAGATTTTCNATATACGATGCATACAATAAAGAAAATCAATCCTCTTGATAAAGAAAGAATATAAAACTAATTAATATTTAAAAAAATTTAATTGGAATATTTTTCTTGTTTTACAATGGTTCAATAGGAGAATTATACTTGTAATTCTAAAGAACCCCTTGATTAGTTTATAAATGAGGCATCCAAACTAAAAAGATTTAAAAAAAAATCTTTAAAATAAACTTGTATAGTCAAATTGAAATGAGCAGGGATACCTTTGTTTCAGATATAATTTTTACTCTTCAACTTGACAGCCCTTGAATGGGAAGGGAAAAAAATGTACAAAATGTCCGTAAACTTAATAATATAATTTTTCAACCGTATTCTTCCTCCAGGTCTCCCCAAGTGAAATTCATTCATTCTTTGTTAAAAGGCCGACAAAGTTATTCTCAAGGGAAAATATAATAGAAGGAATTCATTTTAATTCAAAACTTTTCATGAATTAGCATTAATGAAACAGTGAAAGTAAGTTAATTAGTGATCCGCCTTTCAAACTTATAATCAAGTTTGAAAAGTTACCTGGAAACAGAAAACAGTACACTTTGACTATTCATTAGTTTCAGAAGTGGTTGACAGATTTCGCTCTGGTAGATCTTACTAACTTTCTCTCTTGTGTCTTTTGGGACACACCCATACAATCAACATATGCACAAGGTGCCTGAGAGACAGACATTTTTTTTTTTACACAACACATCAAAAGAGTTTCTTATTTACGACAAGCAGCCAATTCAATCATTTAAGATATTACTAAAGTGATCATATGTATATCTCCTGACAGGATTTAGAATAGGGCAGACTAAACTTGCCCACTAGCCAATCTGCGACAAACAATTAAATGTCCACCATCATCGAGTATTGCCCAGCTTACTAAACTTTATTTAACTCGGAAGGCCTTGCAAGGCAAGGAGACCTGTGTCCCCAGGAGACAAGGAAAGCAATTTAGACAAAGTAATTATTATAAAAAAATAAAAAAAAAGGTGGAGTTTACAAAAACCNCATAAGTTGTAGAAATTGTAAAAAATTTTATAAACAAGAATATTCACTTAGGAATGTGGAAGAAATATTGTCTTTATTTACTTTATCATTAATTGAAGTTTTTCTATATGTAAATGCCTCAGATAAAAAGTGTTTTTCAAGATCGGGTCTAGTCGCTAGGTCAGTTTACCCTACTAGAGACTGGACCTAATCTTAAACAACATTAAAATAAGGGCTGAAATATAGGCTAGAGCATAAGACAAAATAAGATCTTTTTGTTCAAATAGAGAATTTTTTGACCGTAGATATTATTGTTAGATGATTTTTGTTAGTCAAGAGAGTCAAGCTAGATCCAAAAAAATACAAAATTTAAAAAAAGTATATTTTTTTTTAAATTACTGCTACATTTCGGCTTACATTGTAAGCCATCTTCAGGGCTATCATGAAGACGAGAGGGGATATCTTATCCCTAAGTTCACATTTTCATGATTGACATGGAAGTTTTTATTTTTTTATTTTTTTTTTTTTAGTGTTAGCCTCACTTTCTACCCCTTAGAGTCATGGAGGGAGGGACTATCTATAGTATGCCATCTCATTCTAAACACCCATGGCTCAGGGCAAGCTTATATTTAAGATAAAAACGTTCCCAAGGCGGGATTTGAACCCGCAGCGACAGGATTGAGAGACCCAAATGAGGATCTTCTGTGTTATCCTGGCGCCGCTAGAAAGAAAGTTTAACTGAGATAAATTAATGGCGCTTAAACTATAATGTTCCACTTCATTCAATGTTGTCCATTCAATTTATGACCATTAAATGAATGTTGTCATTTACTTAGTGACTCTAATGAGGGCTTATGTTCATTGAAATAAGGTGTATGTAAAACTGAGTATTGATATGAGTGCTGTAAAAACGCAAAAATCTAGACTTTAAAAGAATGGAAAACAAGGATAACAATTATTTATTTTTAAACAAAATTCAACATTCAGGGCTAAATAACCGCGCTTTTTATCACCAAAAACCTAATCTTATCCTATCATGCGCAAAGTAGATGTTTTTTTGGGGGTGGGTTCGGTCAGGTTGATCCAAAAAATGCAATTTAAAATGTGTATTTCTAATTATCTGTCGACTTTTCGGTTTCCATTGTAAAACATCTTCAGGGCTATAATTAAGGAACGTCAAACCACTTGGATCAAATGTTCATAATCTCTCCGGTCAAAAACTCTCCATTTGAACTTGTGTTATTGTTATCACACACATAAATGTCATGTGTACATTTTAGGGAAATAGAAGAAGATTTAAAATAATACGAGTGAGGCAGACCAATTATTCTCAGCAGTACAGAGCATTAGTGATAATGGGGACCCCATCACTGTTGGAGTGAGAGCTTCCAGTGATATGCCATTCTCCCGGGATCCTCGTTATCTCGCCCCACCGACACTCGAGGACAAGTTTTAATTAAGTTCGAGCCTTGCGCGGGCTAGTTTCTTATCGGGCGGGGAGTGTTCACGGCCGACCGCTTCATATTTCTTTCAGGACACCGTGTCGTGTAATCTAGTTTTTGCGGCACCGACTCCTGCGACAGGATTGCTCTCCCTCAGATGGTGGGATACGGTGTTCCTAGATTCCTAGCCTTTAAATAGTTTCTGATTTCAATGCGATTCTGGGAGTTAAATTGCCATTCGACTTACTGCAATAAAAATATACTTATTGTTGCATTTATGGCAGTTTCTAGAAGATCCAAGTTACAGAGTGTTCATTCTCTTAAAATGGGGTATTATCTTTACCCAGCAATGCCAGGCGGGTATTTCATTAGAAAACGAGATGACTTAATCTATGCGGCATAAAATTTGAAAATAAAACTGAATAATAGATCAGGAGGCAGAAAATTAAAAAGCGCCTTGGTTAGAATAGCCATCCACACTAATCGTGACCGTGACCCAGCGAGATAACTGCAAAACTTGTAGAGAATTCAAGGATATCCTTGAAGTTTCTTCATATTGACACTCATAATTTTTAGTTCCATCCATCTTCAACCCTTATTTATCTATTACCTTTCCTAGTCATTCCTAAACTATTCTCCCTCGTAATCGATTCATTACATTATTTTCAATACAGTTAATGAAGGACTGACATTAATTGGAAATAGAGTTTATTTTGTAAAAACCTTGTTCTGTTTTGTTTTGTACATACTTTGAACCACGCTGTTACAATCATAATATACAAAAAAAAAGTACTACACAAATTTTAATATTTGGATATTATAATTCATGCGTCAACAAGTTTATAGAATATAATAGTGGCACAATTTGTTTTTATTAAATTTTAAATAGGTTTTATGGAAGACGATATTGAAGAATGTAACAAGATGTAATTGACAAGCAGCCTCCTTGTAAACTAGAGAGACCATATTCGGTTTTGAGCAAAACAGATTGTTCTCTATTTCAGCGGCTGAAATAAAGGGTAGCGTGGCATCTTACGAATTCAAATTGATAAATCATTGATGCCATAGTTATCATGAGCGTTATGAAGAAATTAATAGAATATAATAGGCTGGATATTTTTTCTTTATTGGATATTTAGTTTAAGAATATTCTATTTTTTCGAAGGTCGAAAGTTTTTAGTAAGTCACAAGTACCTGCGAATACGCCCACGCTCTCTCAGTACTACAGTATAACGGACGAATAGTATGGCAAATCTGTCAAATTCGCAAACAAATCAAATTTCCTAAAATAATGGTTCAGCATGAGTTGCTTGAATACTAAAGTTCAGGAAAATGAATTTCCCAAAAACTGTAAGCTTACCGTTAAATACTTAAAACTTATTCTTCTCCTTAAACTTTCATAATCTATTATCGTCTCTATGCGATAATAGAATATGAAAGTTTAAGGACTTAAAGTATATATATATATGCCGTACTTTATTAGTCTTTTTTTTTGTAAATATTTTTAAGTGATTTCTAATGTTTAGTTATATATCCGTAAATAAGTAAACTTCTTACTTCTCTCTGATCTAGTAGACCTAAGTTACTTATAGAATTTCTTTAAATTTGGTTTTGTTACAATAAGACATCAAATATGTTTTCTCTTACCTTTCATCATTGAATTAATATAGATCTCTTGATGTGAAAAATCTATTTTAATTCATATGTTTTAAAATTAATTATCTATTTTCTGTAGTTATGTATAATAATTATTATTATTTATTACTAATAAATATGTATTTTCAAGGCCGGACTTTTCTTAGATGGTAAAAATCATAAGGTAGCCTTATTTAGCTAATTTGTTAAATATTTTCTTATATAAAATATCAATAAATGTCATTTTTCCTATGTTTTCAGGAACACATTACAAAAACAATGTATGTCGGTGGAAACCATGGAAAAAGTGAAAGCAGAAATTAAATTATAAGAGAACTTGTAAAGAAAGGAAATGGAAGATCATTAATTTATTTAATAACCTCAGTAAGTAGAGCTTTAGTAAGGATAAGGAGATGTGGATTGAAAAATTAACCAAAGACCCTGAAAATGCCGCTCAACGGGGTGACACAAAGAATCCGTAGGAAATACAATTAATGCTATCCAGGGAGAAACTGTACAAAAACAGACAGACCTTTGAGAAGGAACCATTCTTGTAATAGTAAAAAAGAAGGAAAAAAAGAACATTTAGATTGAGTTGTATCGGCGACTCCACCATAAGCAATACTACCATGAAAAATAATTTTTCCTATTATTGGGAAGTATTGAAGAGAATAACCTATCGAAACAATATTTAAGAATCGGTATAGATACCTCAAACCAAGTACATCTAGTAATTCCTATTAATGAAGTTAAAAAAAGAAATTCTTCTGGTTTGTACATTGTCGCATGGGAGCTACTCAAGACCGAGTGTATGCCCTAATATATTTGCCAATGTCTTTTCTTTTGGTCACGAAAGAAGAGCTAGGAAGCTGCAAAGTTCCATGAAGTTAAACAAAGAAATTCTTCTGGTTTGTACATTGTCGCATGGGAGCTACTCAAGACCGAGTGTATGCCCTGATGTATTTGCCAATGTTTTTTCTTTCGGTCATGAAAGAAGAGCTAGGAAGCTGCAAAGTTCCATGAAGTTTGACAAAGAGGCCTGCATTATCGTGAAGCTAATAAATATGGGGAACGCCATTAATTCCAGCAAGAGGCGGGAGGAAATCACTCTCTTTACCAAGTGGAATCATCTCAAGTAAAATCTGGCATAAGATGAGGAATGCTATCCAGTCCCGACTGTGGAGGGACCAGGATGGGTACTGGAATCATCGTAGCAGTGGACCGGAACCCTCAAGGGGCACGACAGACAAGACGACCCCTTGGCAACCATCCGTACTGAATGAGGCGAGGGAAGTCTATACCATAGAAAGAGGTGAAGGCGCCAGCTGGAGGGAGAGTAGGATGAAGTCCGCCTGAAGTTACAGGAGATAGGTCTATAACTTTCTCATATGTTCCTTATACGAGGAAAAACTATACTTCCATTTGTATCAAATACGTGAAATTTGAAGAATGTCTAAATTTCTGTAGTTGATGTATTAACTTAAAATTTTATAAATAATCTAAAGGGTTATTATCACTACCAATGAATATAGAACTATAATACCTTCTATTATCCGTCTTCATTAGTTTCTGTAAACCATCCTCCGTTGGCGAGCGCTGTGTGACAGTTGAATACAGACAGTGATAGTGAACACATGTATTCGGCCAGAAGATGGATAATGTCCGAAAGCGCTCGCCAACGGAGGATGGTTTGCAGAAACCAATGAAGACGGATAATAGAAGGTATGATAGTTAAAATTTTATATTAGAGGGAGAGACATGTGAGTCTCTTGGGTAAAACTATTCGAAATAGCATTACATTGCAGAACTTATGCAGCTGGCAATTCTGTATAAACAGTATGGAAGCCATCAAACAATCCAGAATTTTCTAGCAGTCCCCATCAGTGGAAATAAAAGTGCGAAAGGAAATGGAGTTTAAACAAATATGAATTCTGACAGTGAATGGTTTTAATTAATTCTCTTTATTTGGCTGCTACTGATAATCTGCTCCTGTTTTCGACAGATTTTGTATGCCAGTTTCAATATGGCCACTATTCAGATATTTAATGTGTAGCTCCAAGCGTATTTGTATTAATCAGGAATTAAAAATCAATGACATTTAATTCCCTCGAGAAAGAGCAGGACAGACTTGTTCAATTTCAATTGAGCATTTGTATTGCAGTAATTACTTTTCAAAATTTATTTTTAAAGCCTATATTGCATTAAATGTCTTATCTTCAAATAAAGGAATTGGAGCAAGGTTTTTCGGCAAATGACAATTCCAGTCTTCGGAAAATTTCATATATTTTTTTTTTAAAGCTGACCTCTTTCTTATTCGAGAAAGAAAGCAATTTCTCATCATCACAGCACAAGAGACTCCCAGGGTGGGCATTAAAGAGAGATTCAACCATGCGAATAGAAAGAAAATTTTGCGAAAATTGAAATCTTTATGTAACTTCGTTCTAGTTCACTTTAAAAAAAATTAAAAAGTCTGGAATAATCTAGATCTTCTGATATTATTCTAACCCTATTCATGGATAGTATAGTTCTTAGAAACTAGAACAAGTGGAGGAAGAATTGAAACTTTGTGAATCTAAATGCAGTTAGTAGGTTCCTACATATATTTGAAAATAAGTTTTCAAAATTATTTTAGAGAAACTCACGGATTATTACTAATGTTTTCACAGTTCCCTTTTGTCTAGAAGTGTAATTAAAAATGCTAACTATTAGAACGTTGGTAACTATACCAATAAATAAAACCATTTCCGAGAAATTTCTTGTAGGGTAATTCGCCTTTATTTTTTTATTTGATTTTCGGATTTTACGTGATTTGAACGTGATTTAAAGAATATAATTTTGAGTGAGGGTCTATATTGTTTAGGTCCCGATTTGTTTTTTATAGGTCAATGATTGCAATAATTTATTTTTTTGAGAATATAAAGTAAAAATGGATATTTTGTATTCATTCTCTTCTGGAATGCACTTTTCCTACTCTTAGATTTTGCCCAAAATATACCGCTACTTTGTCCACTAGGTCTAGGTTATTTTAAACTTTTAATTTGATTGTAACGCTATATTTATGGCCATATAGCATACACGGAAATAATGGTATAATGTGCAGCAGCAATGGAGACTCGATTGGGAATAGAAATAACGGACTTCAGAGAGCATGTCTTCACTGACATAATCAATGCTCAACAATGGATGGGTGTTTTTGTATGTTCCTTATATACTTTAATATTCAAGAATTCAATAAGTAATTATTTGGCAAATTCTGGAATGTTATGGTATTCCTTAATAAAATAGTCTCTTATGGGGCTAATATGAATTGATGTGCATTCGCAAAGGATAAACTTAGAATATCCTTGAATTCCTGACAAGATATGAAAAAGGGTAGAATTTTATCGTCATTATTCATCGTGGCTTTCGATAGATAACAACGCTTTGTATACATAGAGTTCAGTAAGGTCTATGTGAGAGAAAATTAAATTTGGCACAGCAGAGTTTAGTGGATTCAAAAAAGTTTTAGGGATTTTACCGGATCATCAGATAGGTTCTTTTTTTTTTCACCAATATTGAAAAAACAGATACAAAATGCACGTGAACGAGCGACTAAGGTAGACACTGTTACGGGAAAGATTTTATCGTAAAGTAAACAGAGTCGTTTGTTTGCCTAGAGTGCGTGGTCCCAAAGAATATAATAGAGGATCAATGGGGTAGCTAGAAGCCGAACAAAGAAGGATAAGGGTGTATTTGTACTGTATCTGATTTGGAGGGACAGGAATTCATTGTACAGAATAAAACTCAGGATTTTTGGCACAATATTCACTTATAGTGAGTAAAACTGAGACAGAAGAAGATAAGGGACTTGTCACTAAACCACTCCTTTTATTTTGTTTTAAAACGACTCATTAGAATCTGGTAGAGACTGAGAAGCTTTCCGAAGAAGGCAACAGCGAAACAGTTATATAGATTCCTTCGGATCTTCAAATAAGAAAGATAATACGGAAATAAATTAAATACAGCCCAAGATACAGGCCAAGATAAAGATTGAGATATTGAAGGACAGGAAACCTTGAGAAACACTGAAGTAACTAGACTAATCAAGGAATGCAATGTAAAGCTCATCTTTTACGAATTCTGCTAATTTTTATATTATACTCATTTATACACACGGTTATAGTCAATGATAGTCAGGTGTCGTTTTTTTAAGTACACTAGGATTTTAAGGGTTGTTCAACCAACCTCTGATGTGTTCCTAATATTTTATTCCAGCAAACCAAAATTTCATCCTTACTTTTAGATAAAATATCTAAGATAATTTGTAAGAATGAATAAAATATTTCTTATTGTACGATGCAATGTCATATAT
>KZ807335.1:383612-395999 GCA_000696205.2 Oncopeltus fasciatus | reverse complement strand
ATATATATAAGAACGTTTCAAATTTTACTCTCCTATTCCCTTCCATCTCGATCGATTCAGGACATTAACGAATTCATTTAATGTTTTACAATATAATAAGTTTAAATACCGAAGAGACGGGGGATTTAAAGGGAGACCGAAATTAAAAATTTTTGTTTTAAATTAGTGCTATGAAAAATGTTTTAAAAAAATACGTGTGAAATGTAATTTCCTAACAATTATATTCAATTGGTTTAAGAAAACCACTTATGAATAAAAATATTTTAATAATGTAATTATAATGGAAATGCGTTTATAGTTTTAAAAAATAATGTAATTTCAAGTGGCGGACGGGCCCATATTTTTTTAAATTTGCAAATAAGATTCTATATTCAGACAAACTGTTGAATAAATTAATTTAAGCTGAATGGACGATTTCAGAAAGAAATAAAACTATATAATATATATGTATTCGTTGTTATTTGAGTTACAAAAAAGTTAAAAATTCAATTCTTTGGTATTTATTTTATATAATGTTTAAAAAAAATCTATTAAGATATTTACAATTATAAGTACGATTGCTGAGTACCTCCCCCCCCCACCCTCCTTCCCCGAGAATATTAAGTTATGTTTAGTTGTCTTTCATTTTGCGCAGATTGGTCTCTCCGTCATGTGAGATATAATTCGTCATTTTCAATCAACAATATATCTCTTAAAGAAACATGGGAAATAATTTTTAGTTTACGCAACCCCTGCGTGACGGACTTCTTCATTTTGATCCTTCTCTGAAGACATTTTCCCCTTCGTTAGATCTTAATTATTATATAATCATCAAACGATTAGCAGAATTAAAACTGAAATATTTATTTTTTTATTTTGAAGAATGTAGAGCGCGTTCAGACAAACATATCAGTACACACAGATAAACTTTATAATATTAGTGTACAAGTATAAAGTCTTAAAAGGAATTAAGTTTTTAACTTAACTCCGATAAGTGGGATCGATGAAGATCTATAAATATAATTCCAAAATAGTTTCAAGTTACTAAAGCTAAATGTAAGAAATGTGTTAGAGTAGAAGTAAGATGCATTGCGTTAAAAATTCCTGTCTCTTGTTCAAATGTCAATGCAATGAATTCTTGTGTAGCATAATAAATTGTCATTCGCTTCGAAATGTCAAGAGAACCGGACATCGCACTCAAGTTTAGTAAAATAATCTAGCTCGAATTTTTTTTTTTTTTTTTTACCTCCGGAATCACTTTTTATTGCGAACAAGTATCAAGCATTTGAGTAAAAATCTTTGGATCGAGGTAGCCAAGGGCAGACCCTGCCTTAGTTGATATAATAACCAAATGGTCTATGCTGACTCTCTGTTTACATTTCCAGAGAGGTTTACACTCTGTTTACATTTCCTACAGAGCTCGCTGCTAGCCAATCAAAACACGAGTGAGCCAAGGTAAATCGGGAATGTTATCAGAAGTAATGCTCGCTGCGAATTCTTCAGGCGTAATTGCAATTCAGCAAGTCTCCAATTCTAATTCGTTTTCCAGCTCAAACGCCTGTATCTGAACCTAATACTTTTATAAGAAAATACTTTGGACTTGTAAAAAATTCACATGTATAATTAAATTACTTCAAGATTCTATTTTATCTTGCTTAGGGAAAACTTTTATTTATTTTAATTTTATTTTTATATTAAGTGTTAGCCTTCCTTTCAACCACTTAGGGCCATGGAGAGAGGAGCTATTTACAGGATGTCATCCCATTCAAAACGACCATAGCTCAGGACAAGCTTTTGTTATTAAATTAATGATTGTCCTGGGCGGGATTCGAACCCGTAGCGCCAAATTGCGAGACCCGTACGGATCCCCTGAGCTTTCAGCGCCCCAAATTAACTTTTGTTTTGATTTAACGAATTTAACATTTTTTATTCTTAACACAAAAACATAAAATCGTCTTTCGTCATACAATTTATAAACGTTTAGTTCTGTTTTCTGTCAGTGACTTATGGTTTTAATTTAAATATTTTAATACCTGATACGTCAATCAAGCATAAAAATTTCTTGCGGAAATGTATTTATTTTTTACTATCCAAAATACTGGGGTGTATGTTAATTTTTCTACTCCTGAAGATTTATCAATACAGGCATAGCTGTCTATGTGACAAGGGCTATATGGTTCACTGCATGGTTCACTCACTTACATTGA
Organism: Oncopeltus fasciatus; assembly: GCA_000696205.2. Lineage (NCBI taxonomy): Eukaryota > Metazoa > Arthropoda > Insecta > Hemiptera > Lygaeidae > Oncopeltus > Oncopeltus fasciatus. The sequence continues at coordinate 393,813 of KZ807335.1, read as the reverse complement.
ATACATACCACATCTTCTAATTAATTTTTAAATATGCAAAGATAATATAAAAATAATGGATATTGTGGATTATGTGAAATTTAAGTTTTCTCCGGACAATATCCTAAACATACTAATAAACTTTTCAACCAGTATTTTGTACTAAATATAATTGGGCCTTAACATATTTAGACTATTATTTTCCATATTGTCTCGTATTAACCTGAATCTATTGACTATTAAAATAAAGGAAAATGTCCTACAGTTTCAAAATATTTGCGGTATTTTTTATTTTATTTATAAACTGTATTTATTTAATTATGGAAATAATATTATACTCTGTAAATGGTAGACGCATGCATATATACGATAGCAGGGGAGTGAGGACGGCCGGTGCCATAAAACTCCGAATGGGATATTTTAAAAGAAATTTTAAATGACTCTAATATTTATGACTGCAAAATTAATCGGGCTTTTTCATTTTTTGTAATAGAACTAAGTCAAAGTAGTCTATTTTCAATAATGATAGTTTATTTTTTATAGAGTGGAAGAGTTCAGATAATGTTCATATAATGTAGAAGAATCATTTTTTCTCATGTATGTTCTCGTTTGATGCATGGTAATTAGGCAGAGGAAACAGTCAATCTTTTTCTTTAGCATGTTACCATTCAAGAGATATGTCAAAATCTGAACTCAAGAAAAGTGAACGTAACTTAACTCTGGTTTTGGTAGCTTCTCTAATGAAGCTTTATTACTTCTAATAATAACATAATTACAACTTATTACTTTTCAGTGGGAACTAGAAAAATAAAATAACATATTCCTTGAAGAGATACTCTCTCCATGATCCGCTCAATTCTTTTGTTAAGCTATTTTACATAGTGACCAGAGTAGGGGTTAACGTTGCAATCACCTAAGTGGATAAGTAATGAAAATTAAATATGTGAATGTGTAGGGGTGTGCGGGGGTTGATGGCCGTTCACTGCACCTCCAGGGGGAATAAATAATAGTGAGGGTCTAGTATTTGGTTGGTAATGGGGCAGGCCGGGCGGAAACGGAAGGGATTTGGCGGGCTGCCTCATTTCCGGTCAGCTGGCAGAGTCAATATATCTGCTACTGAACCACAGCCTTCTCTATATTTCTGTGTGTCCACTGCTAACTCCTCTCTGGGAGAGGGGGGGGGGGGCTCACCCTCATTCTCTCTCTCTCTCTCTATATATAGACCAGAGTCTGTAGCTCTCTTTCACACACACAGACACAGACACATACTCATACACACCTGCTATAAATTCAAAGATTTTGAGATTACTCTCCACTACCCCTCTCAGACGCCATGTTCAGCTGTAGTTATTTCAGCAACACCCTTGCTATATAAGACATAATTCACGCCATAAGAGATTTACTCGCCAGGCGACAATCACATTTGCCATCTTCTATCGTGTATCTTTCTTAGTGACGTACAATTATCAAATCTCATCAAATTATCACATAAACCATCTAAGCCTAATATGTACACTTAAAAATGACTAATCTGTACTCTTTTAATATAATAACAAGACAATAAATACAAAAATAATAGTTAGAAAAGTAAATCATAAACGTTAAATTCAATATTCTTAAAATATCAACAAAGCCGTTAAATACATATGTTTTCCATTATTTCATTCAGCATTTATTATATCCCATAAATACATGATCAAAGTACCTCAAAAATAAAAAGCAAAGAACACACAATCAAAGAAAAATTAAACTATACTAAATAAAAATAAAAATAAACCAAAATTTGTTGTGTATATTTTGTTATTCATTCATAATGAAGGAAGTAGAAATAAGATATAATGAATTACAAAAAAAAAAACCATTTAATTGAGAGATTCAAAATATTTTTTTCAGTAACAAATAGAAAAAAACTAGCACTGTAACAGTGAAGTATATTAGCGTACATTTTCCCCATGAGATTGCATTTTTGGGAAGAAATAAGAGGGAGTCTGTCGTTTTTAAGAACAGGTATAATTTCCTTCCTCAAAAAATCGGAAAATACTTTTAGCTAAATACTTTACCTTAAAATTGATTGCTTTTTTTTAAGTAATCCAAATGTTTGATCACTCTAATACAAATATCACCTACGCCAGGAGCAGTTATTTTTCGATTTTTCTGGAAATAAATGAGTTTATGAAGGTTATGTGGTAGGTAAATAATCTAAAGGGTTATTATGACTACCAATGAATATAGAACTATCATACCTTTTGTAATCCGTCTTCATTGGTTTCTGCAAACCATCTTCTGTTGGCGAGCGCTTTCGGACATTGTCCATCCTCGTGGCCGAATACATCTGTTCACTGTCACTGTCTGTATTCAACTCAGCGACAGTGAACACATGTATTCGGCCACGAGGATGGACAATGTCTGAAAGCGCTCGCCAACAGAAGATGGTTTGCAGAAACCAATGAAGACGGATAATAGAAGGTATGACAGTTATGTGGTAGGTTTAAGGGCTCTTGTTACATTTGTTTCTGAGCAGAGGAAATTTTCTATGTTTCATTTAACGATTTGAAATATTTGTGAAGTGTCAGGTTGCTCTTTTGTTGAAAAAATATTGTTCAAGGAAGTTGGCAATAACAGTAATTTGTTATTAAGACTTGTTACTACGACTTAGTTTATCTGATGTACATTATTACTACCTGACATTGTTTTACTTTATAGCACTCATCTTAGAGAGATGTTTTATAATTAATTGCAAAAAACATAACTTTTTCCAGGAATCCTTTTAGTTCACCTGTTTCCAGATATGGTTTTAGCTTTTCCAGCAATATATTGATTATGCAAGTTGTATTACAGAGGGGAGATTTTGGATTAATTACCTCAAGGCTTTTTTTATGGCTTTAATTAATTCTTAGCTTTTGGTAGTCCTCCGAAGAACACTGATTTGTTCTTTAGGCTTTGTTTTTGGTACTGACGAATTGGCTGCTTGTATAATAGCCTTTGTTAACGACGGATAAATACAGTTACTATTAGGAGTCCAGGTTAATAAAGAGAAGGATATGGACTGTTGATGGTGGAGGAATTCTATTGATAAACGATAAAAAAATGGATCGAATATGAGTCCTCTAAAACATTCCAGTTAGTTCATAGAGATATTATAGGACCTGGAATAGACAGACCTATTTTAGGAAAGGAGTGTGACCTGGAGCATATGAGAGTGCGTGAGGTAGCCATAAAAAATATTTAAGTTGTCATTGTCAAAAAATGTTTCTTTACATTTTTTTCCCTAACGTCTGTTGTGAGTTAAACCAAACATTTACTTTTTTACATTATAATTTGCGAATGGGGTCACCAGTTGTCTTCTCAGTCCAATAAGGTCTTCAACGTAAATGTTCGCTCAGGAAGCAGATATAGAGAACTAAATCAATCAGGATGCTAATAACAACTGCCTGTAGTGTAGTATTCTGGCTTGTGGGGGTGGGGTGGGGTGGGGGGGGGATCTGAGCAAAGGAGATGTCCGGCAATAATAATGCTTACTCCTCTACACGAAAAAAACCAACAAAAAAATTTTCTCTGTATCCGCGAATTTACAATTTGTGTATCCTTCGCTAGTGAGTTTCCCGCCTTTTGGCATTGAAAGTCTGCTATTCCTGTCCACAAGTCAGTAAAATGTATTCAAATTCCATTAATCTTCCACTTAGATATTATAATGTTGATCATTATAATGTTATTAAGAATAACATTTACTATTTTGTCTTGAACTACTTTACTTAAAGAAGTTGGGCTCGAAGGCTCAGTGTCCATTCTAGCGGGAAGGGGTTCCATTGCACCCCTGATTGGTGCCAGAGGAAGCTGCAGGGGTGGGAAATACTGGATGTCACTACCACAATGGCCGAGAGGGGGGTAAAGCCGGCGGCTCTCACCCTCTGTCAGAATTAATTTTATTCACAGAAAATTTGAAATTCAAATTAATACTTTTACTTATTAAAAAAAAAAATTAGTATTTTTTGGTTTGAGATTCACATGAAATAAACAATTTAATATTATTAGCTAATTTCTTATTATTTATTATACGGTTAAAGTTAATAAAAAGTTGAATAAGTGTTACAAATAATTATAGAATAAACGAGAAATATGCATTATAGTTACGAATTTTAGCTATTGATGGCGCGCCTAATACATTATGTTGATATAATATAAATTAGTTTTATAAATATTATTTTTTGTTGTGTTTATCCCACGTTAATTTTAACAATTTTAGTGCAAGGGAACAGAATAAACAATATAACTGTCCCAGCCAGGACGCGAACCTGGATCTCCTATTATCCGGGCCGGGGCATTCGCCAATTATGCTACCAAGACCAGTCTGATAAGTTATTAAATTCCCCGCACTAGTGTCGAGAGTCTAACCTCCGAGGCTGACAAATATATCGTCTTATGCTTGGAGGAGCTGACATTGTCAAGTTGTTTAAATGACTCTCGTTATTTACTTTTAAATTTTAATTTTATAAATATTATTTTTTTGTGGTGTTTAATCCCACGTAAATTGTAACAATTTTTAGTGCAAGGGAACAGAATAAAAAATCTATCTGTCCCAGCCAGGACTCGAACCTGGATCTCCTGCTATCCGGGCCGGTGCATTTTCCACTTATGCTACCGGGAAAAGTCTGATAAGTTATTAAATTCTCCGCACTAGGGGGTCAGTTCCCAGTACTGTCCAGGCTGGGACAGTTAGATTTTTTATTCTGTTCCCTTGCACAAAGAAATTGTTAATATAAATTAGTGTTTTGTGTATGTTATTTTTTCATTATTGTAGGCAAGTGTGTGTGGTTTAAGCTTATGGAATTAGTGAGAATGAGAGATTGTGACCTCCTAGTTCATTGAAAAATCAATATAAAATAAAGTTTCAATGTAAATAAATTTTAGAATCATTTCTACTACCTCTTGGTGGACTGTCAAACACCAAGCCCTAATGTTTTTCCTTTTCTTGCTGACTGCTATATATTTTTGTGATGTTATAAGAATAAAAAAACTTATCTGACATTGTCCTGATCTTTTAATTTGTTAAATGCTATATTTTAAGCATTAATGTATTAAATTGTGATTATCAGGAATGTTTGTACAGGTATGTAGAACATTGAATTAGTAAATACAATATAGAATAAGTATTTTGTACACAGGCGTATTATTTAAAAAAAAAAAAAAAAGTTTCTCATGCTTTCATTGAAAAGAAATCATGACAATTCAAAACAGATTCTGGCCAAATTCCAATATGAGCCAAATGAAATACTTCATGAGGTCTAAACGTTTAAGAAATGGCTGTTAATTTAGAAATTAATAGCTAAAAAAAGTGATTTAATTCAATACTTTGATTTCTAGTAGATAACTTTTATATCTCCTGAGAGAGACAATCGTCTAGCTTTGAGATGCAGCTAGTAGAGCTAGAATTTCAGAAATAAATCCTGCCTTCTTGAACTAAGTCGCGTACAAATAGTTCTAGGCTATTAACATGACACTCAGGGACCTTCCTATCTAACCTCATGATAGCCCCGCTAACGCCATTGGCTTCTCGCAAGGTTCGCACACTTCGGACTGCATGTCGTGGTGGAGCGTACACATTACAGAGTGCTAAGTAAGAAGGGGCTAAGTGGACCCTCATGTACTCAAAGCCCTCAGAATCCCAGGTAGACCAGGTAGTATAACGGGTTTTTTACAGGCAGGACAAATGCGTCAGACTTCGCGAGATCCTGTTGTACTGCCTTTGAATGCCATGATAAAATCATTTCTTAATGAAGCTTGGGAAACACGGTGTGCTGTATGATTAAAACAATAGTTGAGGTTCACTCAGAAAGGAATTTAAAAGGTTTAAAAGGAGTTAATGTTTTAATCCCAATGGCTTGCATTTAGAGCAGATAAGTTGGCGCATTAAAAAAAACTTTCTTGTTTCACTTTTCAATCAAGATTTTTTTTTCTAATCTCCTTTCAGAGAGAACCCCATCGTATGTATTTAGCAACTTAGCAAACTAGTTGGTTGCTACCCCAAAAAGTATGTACGAATTTTGATTATATGGACTATAAATAACAGTTTACAGAATAAATCCAAATAATTTTTTTTAAAATGTATAACTCTTTATTAAAAAAAATTATTCAGTACATTCATACACTGTAATTTTTGATGGGGTGCATTGTTGTCTTTGCTCGTCTATCCCGCGACGTAACCCGTCCTCAGAGAGGAGCCCAGGTTAACCTGCGATAGACTATCTGGCACCTATCTTTTCCTTATCCTAGGATAAGAAGGAGACTAGGCAGGGAGTCAAGGAGGGAGTGAGAGGGGAAGAAAAATTCCAGTGTATTCACTCCCTTGATATTGTAACTAAACTGGCTGGAATAGGTTCCTTGGCCACCTCCTCTTAAGGCGTCGGGTAGGGTGGTCGGGATGAACAGGGATGCCAGGGTGAGGACTAGAGGATTTGGATGTCCTAGAAGTTTTTTATGGAACTTATAAAACCTGGAGGGGATGAGCTCAGAAACAAAAGGTACTTTCAGGTCAGAATGGATGTTTTTATTGGATACGTAGGAAGGAGTGTTGAGGATTGTGCGAAGGACTTTGGACTGGAACCCCTGGATACATCTAATGTTTGATGGCTTCGCTGTGCCCCACAATTCAATACCATTTGTCCAGATAGGTCTAATTAATGTTTTGTAAAGAGTAATTTTGTAATCTATTATTAATCTGGAATTGTGGTTCAGCAATCTGTAGAGCTGTCCAAAGCGTCTGTTTAGTTCTTGTCTCTTTGTCTGTAAGTGAGTCTTCCAGGTTAGTTTACTGTCTAGGTAGAACCCAAGGTACCGGACTTTCGGAGAGGATGGAAGAGAAACGTTATTAAGAAGGACTGGCGGACCTCTGCGAAGTTTGAAGGTGACATTGACTGATTTATTTTCATTCAGGAGAATTTGCCACCGTTTTGACCACTGGAAAATGGAGTTAAAGTGGGATTGGAGGCTATTTGAGGCAGTGTAAGGATCTGGGTTGCAGGAAAGTATGGCTGTGACGCGAGGAGTGTGTCAGGATGAGTTGTAATGTCGGCAGTGAAGAGGGTATGAAGAACAGCACCAGGGACACTACCCTGTGGAACTCCCGCTTCAACGGGGCAGAATACTCCAGTCCATGGCGGATTTGAAAGTATCTATCGATGAGATAGGACATGATAATTAGGTAGTAAGGTTGTGCAAGGATAGACTTGAGTTTAAAGAGCAAGCCCCTATGCCAAACCCTATCAAAGGCTTGAGTCACGAGGAATGCAGAGGAGCAATATTCATTACACTTAGTACATGGGAGATGCGATCTATAACTCGGAGACCTTGTTGAGTGCTTAATTATAAAACCAAATTGGTGATTAGGAACAAGGTTCATGAAGTCTAGGATGGGTATAATTCTCAGCAAGAGGATCTTTTCGAGTAAGAGGAGGAAGGTTTAGTGGTTTTCTGGGTTTAGGAAAGAGGATGATGTTGGAGAGTTTCCAGAAAAGAGGGAAGCATGTGGTGCGGAGAATACTATTGTAAAGGTAGGTTATAAAGAGGATTGCTTTTCTGGGAGTTCTCGTAAGATACGAGTGGTAATAAGATCATGGCCTGGGGATTTGCTCCTGGGTAATTTGGAAATGAGAAATCCAAATAAATATAAATTTTTTTAATGTTTATTATTTATTTCAAATATTAAGAACTTCTTTCATTCGTTAAATAAATAAATTGTTTCCAAATATAACTAACAATTGAATACATGGAGCGTCCATTTTTTTTCTTTATCTTGTTCACATATGTATGGTTTTACGAAAAGCAAATTTAACACTGTCTTCTTAGTCTATGATAGAAATTACAACACGGAAGGGGTTCCGATCTGCTACAGACTTTTATGCCTTTTTTTTTTAAATTTTAATTTTCTCGTTGAAATTACTGTGATTTTTCGACCGGCTGTTCTTTTTACACTGGATTGCATCTGTATTTTGCTCTTATGCCTCTCTATTAACTACCTAACAATTTGCTGAGTGAAAATTTATTTTTATTTTACCCCAATTAACGCATATTTTATTAATCTATATCTGTTGCTTATCTTGTTAATATTAATATTTCCTTTTCGTTCATTGGGAAGACGGATTGGAGCAATTATTTACTTATGTTAATAATTTCGAAAAGTGACTCTTAGCTCATATTGACGATAAAAATCTATCATTCAATCGAAAATTTTGTTATGGTATGTAATAAGATTGTTTTTTCCGGAAATAGGCGGCCTGCTGATTCGTTTTATCACTCGAAAAGATTCAGTTTGGAATATATATATATGAAATGTGTTGCTCCCGCATCCTTCAGACACACACGCGCACACGATGGCGGAGGAAAGCTGGGGCTGGAATGAGATGGGAGTGTGGACTGGGCCCAGAAAGAATATTCATGAGATCTTCTGAGGCACTCGGATCCTCTCTCAATTCCCTGGCCGCCAACACCGCCAGCTGCTCCCGCTCGGCAAAAACATGGGGCTTCCGCCACTACCTTACTGGACACTGGAGATGACGACGTTCCATATCCGTATTGACTAGAAATATCTTAGCGATATCGCTACCCGATATTATCCATGGCGCTAGTGAACCATAGTTATTTCTTCTGAATTATATATCAATTTATTTTAGAGGTAAATTGGTTGACCGCCAAGTTTTATGAAGAAACGATTGTCAAGAATTCGGTCTTATAGTCGCAGAATTAAAAACTAATTTGTGACCAAAATTTTTTTTTATTTTAGCCAACGTTTCGGCCTGAATTCTAAGGCCGTCATCATAGGGTGATGGGGAAAGAGAGATTTCTGCTCAACAGAGTCTACATCATATAAAAATAAAAACATTCTGACAAATTAGTTTTTAATTCTTCAACTACCAAGACCGAACTCCTTACAATCCACTCTTCTTTAATTTTCTATTAAAATATTTCTTAAAGCAATTAACTTTGGTTTAATAAGAAGTCCTGTCTTTAGTATTTATTACATATTTATTTCGCAATTAGTTTTTTATTTTTAAAGTTTCGAGATTTTATCCATAATCTACTATAAAAACAAGAAAAATTTGACGCTATACTCTATCTCTCTCTCCCTCTAATTTAAACTGTAAATTATAAGTAGCCTAAAATTGTCAGGAAGAAAGGTTGTGAATCCTATGACTATAAAGAACTAATCTAATCTCTCTCTCTCTCTCTCTATCTATCTATCTATATATATATGTGTGTGTTTGTGTGTTTCTGTGTGTAATGCTCTTACACCTTTATTTATATCATGAATTAATGAAAAAATTTATGATGTTGCCACCACTCTTAAATTAAAAACTAGTCTTTTTTTTAAATCCAAATTTCTAACTTTACACAGTCTGCATGAAATTGTCTGTGTTTCTTATGTTCTTATCTATTTGATCTCTATCTGGTCAAACATTTTCTTGTTTTTAGTCTTGATAATGGGTAAAAAACCCAAAGCATTAATACTGAAGACAAAACTGCTCATTAATACAAAATAAATTAAATCATTTTTATCTCCCCTCCTCCCCTACAAATTATTGATAAAGTAATATATATATATATATCCCAGGTCTTGGTATTTATTTTTTTATCGTAGCTATATAATCCCAATGGTTTTTAATTACACATTTGTTGTAGGATTGACGGCAATCAGCTGTGGTTCCTCATGCAGCACTGAACCAAGTAAATTGTCAAGGAGAGAGGGATTCTCTTTTTCAATGGTTTTGTCTATATTTTAGTGCCCAAGATTGTGTTAGACTGGACGTCAGTCTAAAACTCATTCTATACCAACAATCGGATATATATATATATAATCATTATTGTTAATCATTGTTAAAATATTTTAATTGTGGATTAGCTGTCACAGTCATCTTCTGTGCAAGTCATCTTCAACTTTCCGTTGCCACTTTTACACTTTTATAATATCTTATATTATAATTGTTTAATAACGTAACACTCGCGGCTGCAATATATAGTATTCAAACAGAAAAAATCACAAGTAGATTGAATAGAAGTTGAAGATCTCTCTCTCCCTTCGTCAGTGAGTCCCTCTTAACTCATCACAGAAGAAGGGCTAGAGAACCCCGAAAATTTTACTCTTTGTGATTGATTTTTTTCTTTTTGTGTGTGCACTGCACTCTCTATCCCACCTGTTATTGGTTACAATATTATATATAGAGTTAAAGTG
>KZ807335.1:372018-382463 GCA_000696205.2 Oncopeltus fasciatus | reverse complement strand
TGAACCGTATTTTACTTGTGTATATATATATATATAATAGTTATTGTCAGATGAATGGATGACATACTAAGTAATAAATAAACGTTTATGTAAGGATAAGGGATTTATTGTTAAAATGGTATAGAAACAACAAAATTTTTAGAGAATGTCTTGCACGTTCTGTATGTTCAAAATTTTATAGGTACAATAGTTTTCACTTTTATACAATAGGATCATTGGAATAGAAAACATGAGTATGTCTCTCACTACTTTTAGAAAGAGTCTCCCGGGATAAATTTCGTACTGATGACTTTACAAATGGGTTGGGTCCTCACAATATGTCAAACTGCTTTGAGTTCAGGGTGTACTTTACATGTTAAGATTTACTTACCATCTATTTACATAGCGCATTCTCTTGTAAGCAGCCTCAATAAATAGTTCATTCTTCTCAAAACACTCAGACATTCAACGAATTTCAAAATATTCTGTAACATTATATACTCACATATACTTTTTAAGAAATATTGCACTTCACTAAGATACTATTAATGTTTAAGCCCTATATTAGCGACTTCGAAAGGACTAATTTTTAAATGTTAATGCATTTCTCATAACATACATTAATTTTTTCTGACAATAATTTTCAGGAATACCTCGTTTATCTTTTGTTTTCCTATAATAACAGTAATAAACAGAGTAAATGAAACATGAGAACAAAAAATGAAAAAAAAAAAAAAAAGTACCACAATAACCCCTTGCAACGTCCAGAAGGGCTGTAATGGTGAAATTGAAGGAACGGAGCACCGATTGTAGCGGACACAGCATGATAATGCGAAATAAACGAGGTGAGACCATTTGTTGGGTGGGACTCAGGGGACAAATAATTCCAGGTGATAGAAGAAATAGCCCACTGGAGAGAGCCCTTTCTCCACCAAATTACGGCAAAAAGAAATTAGCATTTTGATTCCCGAGATGGATCCACCTTTAGTCAATTCCACCCTCAAGAGGCTACCTATATAAATTATAATTAAATATTATAATGCAAATAATGAAAGTGGGAATGTCATTATAACTGAGGAGGGCGATTGATTTCCATTTTTTTTCCCTCTTTATTTCCAATTTAATTTTTCACACCATCAAACGTTTTTTGCAGGCAACCACATTCAAAAATTTATACCTACCAGTTGTTTCGTTCTTTCCAAACCTTTTCAAAATCATTTATTTAAGATCATTTAAATTAGATCTATTAGATAAATTATTTTTATACTCCATCTTGTTCAGGACAAATTTCTTCTTCCCTTCCAATTTAACTTACTTCGTCCACTATTGGACATTTAAATAACTGTACGTTACACAATTTTATTTCAAATTTCAGTCTCAGAATATTTACAATGGAGGAAATATGCTTGATTTCTAATATTAGATAACACACACACACACACGCGATCCCGAAGCAGATGTCGGCCTCTGGTGGCCAGTGGTTGTGATGCAGTCCGTCTGACGAGCCATATGGAACAGTCCGTAGTGCACAGGGCCTGAGATGGCATGGTGGACCAGGTCTTATCTCCTTAGGAATGTCTCACTGATAACCCCACAACTGGGACACAAAGATGGTGTGTCCTTCGCCATGAGAAATACCCGTGTAGGTAGGTCGAGTATGGAATGACCACCGTTTTCTTTCTGCCTCTTTCGTGGACTAAAATGAGCCTTGTCTTCACCGCAAGGTTTTTTCTCCCGAAATTCATTACCATGAATAATTTACTATTCATTTTAGGTTTTAACGTACAATACTTTTATTATGTGGGATAAATGCCATAAAAGCACATTATTATATGGGATTATATGTCATAAAAGCACATTATTATACAAATCACCTCCCTCAGAAGCAGTTTTAACGAGAGGTTAAGCTTACACAATTTCCTCAAAACTGCTCATAANTACACAATTTTATTTCAAATTTCAGTCTCAGAATATTTACAATGGAGGAAATATGCTTGATTTCTAATATTAGATAACACACACACACACACGCGATCCCGAAGCAGATGTCGGCCTCTGGTGGCCAGTGGTTGTGATGCAGTCCGTCTGACGAGCCATATGGAACAGTCCGTAGTGCACAGGGCCTGAGATGGCATGGTGGACCAGGTCTTATCTCCTTAGGAATGTCTCACTGATAACCCCACAACTGGGACACAAAGATGGTGTGTCCTTCGCCATGAGAAATACCCGTGTAGGTAGGTCGAGTATGGAATGACCACCGTTTTCTTTCTGCCTCTTTCGTGGACTAAAATGAGCCTTGTCTTCACCGCAAGGTTTTTTCTCCCGAAATTCATTACCATGAATAATTTACTATTCATTTTAGGTTTTAACGTACAATACTTTTATTATGTGGGATAAATGCCATAAAAGCACATTATTATATGGGATTATATGTCATAAAAGCACATTATTATACAAATCACCTCCCTCAGAAGCAGTTTTAACGAATGCTTAAGCTTACACATTTCCCTCAAAACTGCTCATAACAATATTTTTTAGATGGAGAGTTTTTTGACCGTAGATGTTATTATTAGATTTTTTTTTTTTTTTTTTTAGGGTTCGGTCAAAGTTGATGCGGTCAAGGTCAAGGATATTGGAAGGCTTAGCAGAACCCCACAGTTCTGCACCGTAGGTCCAAATTGGTCGTATTATGGTCTTGTAGATGGTCAGTTTGTTTTCTAATGCGAACTATGAGCGCCTATTTATAAGGCTGAATAAAAGTCTGTGGCGTCTGTTGAGTTCTTGTCGTTTGATTTTAATTTCATTTGAGACGTAAGTCAAGGTGGAACCCAAGGTAACGAACTGAATCGGAGAGAGATATAGGGACGTTATTGTATGTAACATTATCAGGAGAATCTTTTCTTAGTTGAAAATTTACTTGTACGCATTTGGACTCATTTATTTTAATTCTCCGTTTACTGCACCACTGCTGAATAGGATCAAGGTGGTTTTGTAAAATGTTAGAAACCGTTTTGGGATCCGGTTGGGAGGAGAGGATCGCTTTGTCATCTGCTAAGATGGCTAAAAGTGTATTAGGATGAGTAGGGATGTCTGCAGTATAAAGGATAAAAAGGATGGGTCCAAGCACACTGCCCTGTGGAACACCCACTTTCACAGGGTAGTGTTCGGAGTAATCTGATCTTTACCGGACCCTAAAGAAACTGTTAGAAAGATAAGATTTGAGAATTAGGTAAATGGTACAAAATACAAATTAAAAAAAATTATGATTAAAGGATTTGTAGGAGCTTAATAAGTTTTAATTTTGGTAGATATAAAAATATTAAAAGGAATTTCATTTCTCTGTGGCGTTTTAGAGAACGAAATAACAGTAGGAGCTTACTACATTTGATTCTTTTAACATTGAATATTTAATTTATATAAAGTAACGCTGTGGGTTCAAACCCCGCCCAGGGCAAGTTTTTATAAATAAAAGCTTCTCCTAAGCCATTGATGTTTAGAATGGGGTGGCAACCTGTAGANGTCCAAAAAAAAAAAAAAAATTATAACACTAATTCCAATTAGTGTTATAAAATGACAATACTAACACTTATACAAAGTTTCAGAATATTCTCGGTCAGGCAAACGAGGAATAAGTCCGAAGTAAGTTTTCGTCCTAATTGAGAAACGCCTCCGGCGGATCTCACATTTTTAACAAAAGACTCTCCGGAAACGAACTATTGACTGTTCCACAGACAGACATAATGGCTAAGATTTTTGCAGATCACAATTCCTGCACTAACGACTTGGGGTTTTATTGAATACAACTTGAGAAATATTTACATTCCGTATTCTTCTTCTTATCTGCATCTCAATTTTGTAAAGCAAAATAAGATGTATATATCTACTCGTCTTATTTACACTTTTTATTTTTGCTTGGCAAGATATGTTCTTTAAAAGAAGGCAATTTAGTTACAGGGCACTTTATAATACCAGAACATCGGAAAACGAATAAATTTATACGCACATTCAGATCGAGGTACAAGGCATGATGGGGACAGTTAAAAGACTCAAATTTGACACTAAAAATAATTTTGCTTTTAAACAAAGATATACTTTTATACTTTGCACAAAAAAACGAGATAGAACCCTGCGGTAACCTAAAGGTACCTGAAGGTAAAGGCAAATCACTGATGTTTCAAGAAACAATAAGGCCAAGTTTACTGAAAACACTGGCTGAAAACTGCAGTCTGCCCTCCACGAAAATAATAATGCCCAGTCCCTGGCGTTTGGAGCTGGTAATGATGTCTGGATGTGAGGGAATTTAGTGACACTGGAGTGGTGATTCAGGCACCTCTGCAATATACAGGGTAGGGACAAGTCAAATGAGAATTAATCGCAGGTCAAGAGAACTGTAATATGCAAATAAATATCTTCTATTTAAATACTTATCTATTTCGAGGTTATATATGCTTATAAGTTGCTGATGTTAGCTATCCCTCTTTTATTGTACTGGTATTTACAAAGGTAATCTATTAGTAATTAGTTTTTCTTACTATTAAATCGCTATAAGTGAATACTAGTAAATTATTCTGTGTGAGTTTAGAATTACAGACTTTTGTTATTTAAAAAAAAAATTTTAACAGCTTTTGTTGTAGTTAATTGGCCTTTAGGGATCGAAATCAAGGTACATCAGATCTCCATGAAATTCCATTTACACAAAGTATGTAAGAGTATTAGAACAGATATCCGGTATACATATATTGATGTCCGATGGTGATAAAAAGCTCTTAGAAAAGACAAAATTCATTTTTTTTTTCTCTTAATGGTGAATTTTTATATGATTGAAGTGACATAATAGTTTGGCATGGAAATCACAACGTTCTCTTGGTATTTATGAGGATTAAATTCATGCGTAGCCAATTAAACACGGTAATGTTGGTAATTAGTGTGGTTCCGTCCAGACACAATACACAAGAGGAGGTACAAAGGGGAGGTTACAATGCAAACTCAGAGGAATCAGCTGTTCGTGACAGCTGAGGCCTGGTGTTCGGCCCAGCTGGTCGGCGAGCTGTCAATTACCTGACACCCCCCCGACATGTCGGCTAGCCACATCTCCACCCTTACATCTCTCCTCATATCTACCTCTTACACCTCGCCTAACACGGGGAATAGTCGATACGCTATATATGATAAATGGCCTTCATTTGAGAACTCCTTTAATAACACTGTATTTCGTCCCCTGCACTGATGCTTTGGATGTGCTCTCAGATTAGGAGACCTATTCGATTATAATTATGGTTGTAGTTCGTATCGACAGAACCAAAAAGTGTTTAAGAGTATTAAATCAACCGTGGCGAATGGGTGACTCACATGATGTCGTATCGCAGAGAAAACGAAAAATAAATTTTTCTTCTCCATAACAGATGCACGTGCAAAATAAAATTAATAATATAATTGACGAGAGTTAGTACAATATATGCATGACCAGAACACGCTGAGGAGTTAAAGTTAAGGGTTAAAATCGGAAAACAACTCCAATCAGAGACTGACACACCAATCGACTTCTGGCTATTCCAATCTCGAAAAAGATGTTGAAACTACAGTTTTTTTTCTCATTCCTTTCAATGGAAATCTATCGTTAATTTCGAAAAATCGTATAATATAAATACTTTTTTTTAAATTTACATACTTTTATATTATATAGTTCAGTTTCAGCTAATTTTAATTGGAATTATAGATTTTTTAAAGCACTTTTTAAATAATCAATCTTACCAGGTAAGGAATATGGGATTCATATAAGGTGCGTTTTCTCATTGACGTTTTTCATTGCTTTCATGCATAATACGTATACACGAAATGCTAAAAGTGATTTTCAGGTGGTTTTTCTTGTACCTGAATAAAACCACTTAAGTTAATTGCAAGAGGGTCTATCTTTCTATTCGAAACAATATTGGTACTGTTCGGTAGTCTGCCCATGACGGGCTCAAACTCTCAGCGCCAGTCTTAAACGGATCCTCTAGGCTAACCCGGTGTTCTTGGTATTAATCTCAGACCTTGCAAAAAATGAAGTAAGAGCACTAGTAATTTGTAGTTAGCTTTGTGCTTGCTGACTCTGTAGTAGCTGGTCTAGAAGAAAAGAAGCCATACTCTTCTTTCAATAGGGCTATTAGTATCGAGTAGTTTGTAAGACAACAGAGTTCAGTTGCTGGGATCAATCACAGATCCTACCATTTCCTCATTTAGCTGTAAAGCGAAACTAATTGGCTATTTGAAGTTATTTAAAACAAATGAATCTTTGGAATGAATTATATCAAACTCACTTTAAATTATTTCTAGCTTTGGTTTTAGACTTATTCATACTAAGCCCTTAGCTTGGCTCAACATATTGGCCAGTTAAAGGACAGGGTTTCTAGTAGACGAACGTGAGTTTACCACAAACGAACTTCGTAAATTAATGTCTTTCAGCTCAGCCAAGATTATATAGAGTGGAATCCTAAGGGTCCGGGCAGAAGAGAACAACCTAAGACAACTTAGTCAGTGATGTGGTAGAATGGGCAGAGGGACTTTCTCGAGGCCTTATGTCTAGCATGAGCTAGACCCCAGCATCTAGTTAATAAATATTTGTATTTTAAAATTGATCATAACATCCATAATTTATTCATAACATTGATAAATGTTATTCATGCTCTACTCTATAGTTGTCCGTAGTCACATTCAATATTAACGCAATGAGGTAATGGAACTAGTTATATTAAGAACTGAGCTGTTTAGTTTGAGTAGTAACTGCAACTAATAAGTCAATGAATTGTATTCAATAAAATTGTAACTTTTCTCACCAATGATAAAACTCCGGTTTGGACTTTGACTAATAATATCTATTGTCAATCTTTCGCACATCCTGGGATGCCTAATCAGGACTGAGTGAAGAATGAAAGCGGTCGTTTAATCTAGGAGTTTTCATACTTATCTTGGACCGATTCTTGGTCAAAGTCTGCGTTCGCGTTGACAAATTCGATCTTTCCGGCAGCTAGTCTCCGGAGATGTTCGGGTGGTTTGGAAGCTCTATGTTGGATGGACGCTGATTTCCAATCCTTACTCGATCTGTATCCAAGTTCTCCTGCTTCTTCGATATTTTTAGTACTTCTCTTGTGGTTCATCAGTAATTACGAACATGCCAGGATTGTTGTGTTCTCAAATTTGGTGAGGAGGCTGGAGTCTGCCAAGCGTTTTAAAGTGCTGATTGCTGCTGATATTCGCTCAAGGTGTCATCAGAGGATTTGTCAAGCTTTCGCAATACATCATCATCTTACGGCCCCCGACCGGAAGAATAAATTGTAAATAATAAGGACGACCCTGGAAGTCTATATGAAAACTATTTTAAAGCACGCTTCTTGTTATGGATCAGATTCACTCTTCATAAAGACGCACATGAGAGCCCTTATCGAAATGGATGACTCGTCCATGACAGCCACTCCGACCGTAATCACCGGTCTGCGCCGTAGTCATTAGGCTCAGGTTTGGTAATGTTGTGAAGGCCCATTTCAATAAACTTACACTTAATGATCAAGTGCATTGGTTCCGTATAAATACTGGATTAAGGCGTGGATAGCTTGGTTGTGCAAAGCTTGTCCGGTCGTACATGTCTAAGTGTACGAATTAGAAGGGATTTGAAGACCAAAGAGATTTCAGAGCCCTTGAAATTACAGCTTAAGTACCTCACTTCGTTCTCAGCTCAAAATTTAAATTTGCTAAGACTTTACCAAATTCCTTATAAAAACATAAAATAACGACTATTAAATCGTTAAAATAAATATATAGGTAATATATCATTTTGAAAACCATTTTTTTTAGGATACAAATAAGAGAGAAATGAGGAAGGAACATATGAGAACACAACAGGAATATTTCAATAAATATGTAATAGATGTAACCGTCTCGAAGTTTTGGGTATTTGAAATAATAATCCTTAATTTAGCCCCCTTAGAAGCATTTAAAATTAAAGATGTTCTTTTGTTGGGGTTCAGTCAAGGTAGTCTAATAATCTCTACGGCCAAAACTGTCCATTTGAATTTAAAATTTATTCTGTTCTGTCAAAGTATAGTAGTTAGGTACATTTATAGTTTATTATTTAATCTATTATAGATTAAAAAAAACCATTGTTATTCGCAATTATTTTTCTGCAGATTAAAGAAAAATTAAAAAAACGTATTTTACAGAAATGTTTAATTAAACGTAGTAAAACCAAAACACAACAAATTAAGATTTTAATCCTCAATTCTTTACTTGTTTTAGTTATTGTTTTGAAAAAAATGTATCGACTAATGTTAAATTCAATTAAAATTTTCTACTATTAAATTGGTAAAAATAATTATTACTTGTTTTTAAATTCCAAATAAATCTAGTTTTTGAAAACTTATAAAATAATCATATTTCACCATACTGAGTTCAGATTTATAAATGAAATCATTATTAGCCATAAATATTTTGACTTTTTATTATCCCAAGGTTAATAAAGTCGATGAGAATAATTTAACCTATAGTCAAAGAAAAGGTTTACACTAATAGTCAAATCATCTTCAGCTGATAAAGGCTATTTCTATTTAGCAGTACATGACAGTATAATTACTTTGCTAAAACATAGCTAAATTGTAATTCTTATCAATAAAACAACTAATATTTCATAACAACAAGGAGATTTATAGATTTGCTGAAGCTTTCACTGTCAAAAGCCTCCCCATAAATAAATAATAATAATAATAGCCGCTTTGTGCTAATGCCGGTGGCTGGGAGTAGTGACGCTGTGCATTGTGGCTGTTAATTCTTTGTGTAGGTCTGGTCGTTGTTGTTGAAGGGGGTGGGGGGGCACAATGGGGTTGGCCCCGCCTCGGGCACAATGCCTCACCATCCTCACAACCAGCTCAGGTGATAAATAGACCTTGAGGGAAGGCATTGGTGATAGCACGGCGACGCTGAAGTGATAAGGGGTGATAACGCACCATGGCTGAGGAGCTGTGTCTTGTAGGGTAGCGTGTTCCCCCCCTACACTGCTAAGAGCACTTCTCGATTTCGTCGTTCGGTTATCCCACTAAGACTGGAGACATAAATTTGCTAATAACTTTACGTTGCTACATTTTATTTGCTAGTGAAAGGTGGCTACAAAAATGTTCCTGATAAAGACCTATAAATGGAGCTTTTAATACGCTAATTTAATAATTAAAACAAAAAATGTAATGGAATATAATAAAAAAATCTTACCACCTCCTCTCGGATTGGGATGCTACCATATATGGAAATCAGAACCTGGCAATAACAAACTCCGCGCAATTAAGGACAACACGAAGAAGTGGCCTACTTCTAATCGAGAGATAAGGCGGGAAGAGGTGGTGCTTACCAGAATGAGAATAGGGCATACCAATCTTACACACGCCCACCTTATAACTAAGGAGTTACCACCGTGTTGCACAATCTGCGACACGCCGCTCAGCGTCAAGCACATCATAGAGGACTGCCCAGCCCACCAAATACAGTTCCTGGCTCACAATCTTCCAAGGCAGCTACACTCAGCTCTAGGGGATAATAAGGACAATACTGAAAAAATTATCCGTATCCTAAAAGAGTCAGGCCTTTACAAAAAAATATAAGAAACAGATAATATATATGTGTATGTGTGTTTTTAACTGTTTATTTATTTACTGAATGTGTTAAAAAGATAGATATATATTTATTTATTTATTAAAAAAAAAAACTACGCTCAATAACACTGTGATAACAAAAACTGTTCATCTAGTCAAGAAAAATTGTTGTTTTCGTTCATTCTCTCTATTTTGTGATTGTCACTTATACTTTTTTGTTGATGTTTCATTTCTAGCTTTTAAGTCTTAAACAACGACTAGCGAATGTAAAGAGTGGATAATTGAAACAGTGTTCCAAACTCCCAACAGTCAAGGCGCAATGACCAAGCTGTTGACCGCCCAATATCTTGATCCTATTCCTAATCTTACCACCTCAGCCGGGTCTCGAATCTCCGTCTTTCCGGTCATGTATGCTGACTATTGCCCTACCGAAGCTAACTAGATAATTCATTCTAATCCCCGCACTTTTGAGTCTCGGCTGAGGTGGTAAGATATTTTTATTCTACTCCCTTGCATTTATTGTATAAAATTTATGTGAGATTAAATACAACAACTAAAGTCATTATTTATTAATTTAATGAATTATTAATTTATGAACACTTAATAACTTAATAATGAACTCTTAATAGCGTAATATTTTATATTACAATGATACGTTACTACTTATTTTTCTATATTAAAAAAAAACGGGATACATTTTTTTTACAAGATCGTCAAGAAGGAACAGCAAAACATGTTTCCTTGGACTTAAATAAAAGCTAATGACTAATGAACGAAATGGGTGATCCTTAGGGACAAGAGTAGACAACGAGAAAGATTGATAATGTATGTTATATTTATAATTATTAAGTTATT
>KZ807335.1:355292-368823 GCA_000696205.2 Oncopeltus fasciatus | reverse complement strand
TGTATTCGTGTTGTTTTAGTCTTTTGTTGAGATAATTCTTTGTTTGACCAATATATGAAGCCGAACAATTGTTATCAGAACAGGGAATTTGGTAAACCACGTTAGACTGCTGGGAAATCGGTATGGGATCTTTAAGGGGGGTATAAAAATGTCTTAATTTGTTGTTTGTCTGGAGGCCTAAATGTAGGTTCTGCAGGTTGGACTTGAGGTATTTCTTGATTTTTTCAGTAAGGAGGGGAATGTAGGGTAGAGAGCGATACAGGGGTGTAGGGGTGGGCGGGGGAAGAGTAGAGGGAGGGACACGATCTGGAGAAGAAAATTTGGATATTAGGTTTGTGATCAGGTGGGCGGGGAAGCCATTTAGAGAGAGAATTTTGGTAACCCGTTCAGAGGTAATACGGTGGAAAGTAATTTATAACATCGAAAATGTTCTAATTATATATTTTCGTCCTCAATTAAACCCCGACATCCATTTATCCATAAGAACTGTTTGAAATAATATATATAGGTAATCTTACCGATTTTTTTATGTTGTGCCCAAGGTGAATGATCAGTGAAACTATTTATAAGACATCCGGATGAAGAAGTTATAGCGCACTCTTGGCTTGGTCATTGGTTCCAAAGTAAAGGGGTCATTTTATTTTTTTATTTAATTTTAATTTTAAGTAATTAATTATTTTTTTAAATTTTGTTGAAAAATAAAAATATAAAAAAACTTTTATCATTCCGATCTGTGGAATAAAAACGTATATTTACATCAGAAAAAAATATATTTGAATCTCATCCAAATTCCAAACTGGGGCGACAAGGAATAATTCTGTCATTTAAAACTATAAATAAGTTTTTCCTGATCCATGGATATTTCGAATGGGGTGGCAACCTGTAGATAGTCTATCCCTCCCTGATCCTAAGTGGTAGGTAGAATGGGAGGTTAACTCTTAATGATCACATCACTAAAAATATTAATCATAAGGAACTTAAGGTGAATATCCCCCAAGTACTCTTGCTTGATTATGATAACCTAAAATGAAGTCCAGTAGAATCAGAGTTGTCGGAAGAGAACGGTAGACTCTATAGATACACAGTCTCTGGCTGAATGCCTACCTGTCACCAATCCATCTTCCAGATACGGCCTCCGGTTCGAGTCCCACTCCATATTTATGGCCGCTTCCAATTGGATTAGCCCTATGCTCTTTCCACTTTTTCCACTTGGCTTTTTATAAAATTAACCAATCGGAGAACAGATTGATGTCTCCTGTTTGGCAGCCAGGCCATCACTCATTCCTTTTGAAATTGGGTAATCCAATCTCGTTTGTCTTAAAGCTGTAGTAAAACTGAAATAAATTACGTTTTTTATTTTATTTTTTGGATACCCTTGTAATAAGGAGAGAGTGTAATGTCTAGTACTCAGTCATTGCCATAACAGGAGGTGATTGATGGAAAAATGGATTTAAAAAAAATGTGACTAAATTATAATCCATCTTGATGATTGATAAATAAAAAATGTCCATCACAAAAGAGCTGCGTTAACTAAGCAGATATCCCATGATTCATGAATGACGAACTGCAATAAGAATAAATAACGGGTTTGATATAAAAAGCCGAAGAGGACACATGAGCGCAAAAGGCTGAGGCTGCCTCTAGACTGTCCAGGAAAGAAAAGAAAGTTGAGCTCCTAACTAACGTAGATAGTCCCGATTAGGCTCCCTTAATAAAACGCTTTAATAATAGTAATATGAATTATGAATGTTAGTAAATTACACTTTAGATTTATATGTTGCACTAATTTTTAGGTAATGTAAATAATATTGAAAATGTTGTAATTGTTTATTTTCGTCCTTAATTATGTCTCTTATTTCCATTTATTCAATATGAATTTTTTTTTTTATAAACTTTAATTTATTCATTTTGTAATTTGATTACAATGAAATTAAAAATGACATTCAATGTCACTTACATGAGGAGAGAAGGTGAACAATGACACCACTCTCAAATTATTTACAGGTATGTCCCCAGGAGGTCACGAGGCCATCTTCGTTTGAGTCGAGGGGCGGGTTGTAGGGGTTGGAGTTGGAAGACATGATCTGTATTAGTGGATTAGGATGGAGTGGCTGATTACTGTGGAAAAGGATGAATCGGGAAGAAATGAGGTCTTGAACAAAAGGGATATTAAGATCGTGGTGAAGGGAAAAATTGGATACGTAATAGGGAGCATTTGCAATTTTAATCAGGGTTTTGGATTGAAAGGAATAGATTCTTTGGATGTTGGAAGACTTGGTGTCACCCCAGATTTCTACTTCGTAAGTCCATATTAGTCGTAATAAGGTTTTGTAGAGCGCCAGTTTGTTCTCTATCGTAAGATTGGATTTCTTATTCATGAGTCTGTATAAAAGTCCGTATCGTCGATTGAGTTCTTGTCTTTTCATTTTAGTATGTTCTCCCCATGTAAGTGTGAGTCAAGATTGAACCCAAGGTAACGAACGGAATTTGGATGTGGTAAAGGAATATTGTTAAATTTCACAATTTCAGGGAAGTCTTTCTTCCGCAGTTGGAAATTAACTTGAACGCATTTTTCTTCATCGATTTTTATTCTCCATTTGCCACACCATTGTTTGATTTTTTCGAGGTGATCTTGTAGGTTTTTAGAAGCAGTTTTAGGATCAGGATGGGAGGATAGGATAGCTTTGTCGTCCGCAAATAGAGCTAAGATGGTACTTGGATGGATAGGGATGTCAGCAGTGTACAGGACAAAAGAATAGGACCAAGGAAAAAAGATAGGTCCAAGCACACTAACTTGAGGAACTCCCGCTTCCACTTCAATATCAATTAAAATTTTTTTTATTCAACGGACCAAAATAGAAAGCCTTAAACTTGAAATCGGTTTGCATTATTAAAAATAAAAAAAATTAAAACAAGAAGACATTCCCATACCCTTGAACATACATTCCTAAATAGCTAACTTAATATATATTTTTCGTCAAAATGATATGGCAAATCAATGCTATAAAATTACATGTTATAAATATTACACTTCCTGTAAAACTGTAAACCCTCCTTCCACCACTACAATTATTCAGAGTCATTCATAATTCAATCATTTCATGGAGGGGTAGACTATCAATCCTGATAACCATGAATAATTGTCGTGGTGGAAGGAGGGTTTACAATTTTACAGAAAAGTCAAATTGAAAAATCTTTAATAACTTTGCAATTGTTTGATTACGAAAAGAATTAGAGTAGAATATTTATAACATGTGATTTTATTACATTGATTTTCCATTGTCGTTTATTGACGTTACGGAAAAAGAAAAGAAAAAGATTATATNTCTTATAAACTCTTAAATACTATTTGGGAGTATAAATAGTGTATTGGAGCAATTAATAATACCTCAAATATTCTTATATACACTTTTTCAAATACTCTTTTATATTTCTAAATTCTCACAACTACTCTTAAATAGTTTTACAAACTCGGATATACACATATATATATATACATATATATATGTGTGTGTGTGAGAGAGAGTGTATATATATGTATATATGTATTTTTTCCCGTAACGTGAATATTATGATTTGCAAATTTTATCTCACACACTTAATTAAGGTAGAGTTAGTACATCATTTTTCGTTAAAATTATCATAGGAAACCAGGGCTAATTGACAAGAGGATCCAACCAATCAGTGACCAGCTACCTGACTACTCTAGAGACCAGCCGCCAGAACACAGTATCAACCAATGGGAAGGCAGGCTTCGCCCAAGGACCAGACCGCACCGGGATTATACACCACCTGGTGTATAAAACATGGTAATTATATACCACCTGGATTTTAAAAATCTCTCTTTTACAACCCTCATTCTCTTTTCAGCTCTGAAGAAGCCATCACATGATGTGCGAAAGCTCGGCAAATAACAACAAATTAACACGGTCCAACCCAGAAGAAGAAACGGTAAATTATCATAGTTATTTTTTTCACTACAACTAATGCACATGCAATAACTACAGACATGTACATGTACTTCTTCACATGTACTAATGGACATGCATTTAATGTCTATATGACCTGACCGATATCTTATAGAGCCTCATATTGGCAAGTGGGAGATTGGGGTAGGAGGCAATTTGCCCTGAGGATGAAGCAAGTTGTCAGTGGCACGAGGACGACAAAGGCCTATATAAGTTGGTTCTAACGCGATCTGCTCCCAGTTTGAGGCAAACTCTTGCTCGCCTCCCTCATCCTCCCCCTAATCGAGGAGGGAGGCCCTTCGGGAAGTTGTCCAATCTGACGAGGACCCTTACCGCCCGATTGACAGCCTCCCGGAGATAACGGCCACAGGCTGTGCTCCCCCTCTCAGGTATAATGATGATGGAGACTGTTCACCGCTCTTCCCATCAATAAATGCCGCTCTTATCGCCCTACATGTATATGTCTACCGCAGTGACAACGTAGGCCAGGAAGGCGCACATCTGTAACTGACTAATCCTTGTTTAAAACAAAAATTAGTACCTTTTTAGGTATATCAGGTGATAATTATTATATAATTATTATATAAGCTAATGTTGTTATTTACGCATGCCTTGTAATGCAATTCCCTACACATACAGAACTTAATTTACATTTTTTTTAAATTCTTGGTCCAGTTTCATAGTTCTTAAGCGCAACGAAAAAAATATGTTGAATTCCCAATTGACATTTCAGTTCATCCCCAATTCTATCCGTCCAATTTAAAAAAATAATGAACTCGCTGTCTAAGATGATCAACCCATTTAAATTAGCCATTTTTAAGGACAAACTTTTTTTTATTAATAAAAGCTTGCCCAGGGCGGGATTTGAACCCACAGCGCCAGAATTGCAAGACCGGAACGGACAACATGTTCCTACCTGCCCCTTTTACCCATATTTGAAGGACCTATGTAACAGATGTAGGACATCTACTTATCACTATCTTAGCCGTCTTATATTGAGTGGAAATATTGTACACACATATTGCTAATATTAATATCCTATTGTAAAGATATATATATATATATATGTGTGTCAGGGTAGCTTGACAAGCTGCATGAGATTCGTTTGGTTCTATCGATCCTGGCGCTGTGGGCTCAAATCCCGCCTAGCTTTTTTTAGCCATGAATGTTTAGAATGGGATGGTATCCTGTTGATGGCCCAAATAATTAAAAGGGGGTCCAACATTTAATAAAAAAGAAAATTAATTAATAATTAGGAGAGTAAAAAATCTCACTCCATTTCGACCATTTCTTACACATACATCTTTCGAGTTCAAGTTGTCATTTACTCCAACTATTTACATCTTGGGAACGTTGAAAATCTGATATGTGTTTACTACTACTGCGAGGAGGATTGTTTTTTTTTTTTTTTTCCGTCACCCTACCAGTAGTAAAATACAACAGCCTTAATAAAATTTTCAATTATCCTCTGTCAGGAATGGTGAGAGGTATGTGAGAGAGTGAGAAAGGTCGTTAAGGCATCCGACCCCCCCCCCCCCCCCACATTTTCCTTCGTGAGCCAGTATTGCCCGAAATTTTCATTAGATCTCCACCATACCGACACCCAGATTGCCTTCATCACTCGGAGTGAGGGTGTCTTAATCAGAAAGGTCCCCAAGGTATCCTTACCAAGCTCGGTTACATTTTCCCCGGCCCCGTCTTATTAGTTACGTTTGGACCTATCTCATTCTTGGGGGTACCTCAAGAACTGGGCTTTATTTTTCTCATAAAATTGAGAACTTGAATAATAAATTTTTAAAAAATATTGCAGAACAAACGACATCAGGGATTTTTCCCAAATGATTCCCCATTTTCATCTAGATGCTACGTGTTAGTTTATTTTTGCAATTTAAAATAAATTATTGTAACTTGGAGACAGTTAATTAACCCCTGGACTTTATTGTGAAGGATGGGAGATTCGGTCTAAGAATTCTTTAAAAAAAAAAAAATTTACACCAAAAAGTTTTTTAATTGCCAATGTTTTGGCTTAAATTTCAGGCATTCTTCAAGGCAAAGGAGGTGATAGAGAGAGATTGTGTTCTAGGATAACTAAATCATGACTTTTCACCCACATTTCCCTGAAGAAGGGATGGATTTCAGGCCGAACATTGACAATATTAAAATAATTATTTAGTAGTTAACTAATTAGTTGTTGTTTTATTGCAAATTCCAAAACTGTATTTCCCCACCAATCCTTCATCAAAAAGAATGTATCTGACCTTAATAATAAAAACCCTAATATTCTCTTCTAATTTATCTTCTACGTTATACTCAGTAAAGAGCATGATTAGATGTGTCGACAATGTGCTTTATTTATTATGAGTTTGATGCACGAGCTATAGAAGGGTTAAATTAAATTTCATTAGCTGAAACTTGGAAAACAGCTGAATCGCTCGCTCACCTTTTGACCTGGGGTTCATGTCATTTTTTTTTTTTTTTTCCAACCCGTTGAGGTTTATATATTTTGCTAATTTCCTCGCCGTAACTACAACGGCTGTGCTGTAAAAGGATTGGTTCATGTTTGTTCGGGCGGAATTCTAAGCAAATTTAATTAAAATATTATTTTATTCAATGAGCGGCAAAACCATTCAAAGAGAAGTATACAAAGTGAACACGTAAAATTATGGAACTGATTTTCGTGGAATTATAAGTATTCGTTACACAAGCCCTCAGAAATACCTAATAATGAATAATCTCAATCAGAATGCGATGGAATTATTAAAGTTCTAGTAAGAATGGCTATAACATCTAGGCAGCTTCGGCTATTGACAACCGGCTTTTTGCCTTATACAAAACTTTAAAAAAAATACTTTTTTGCTTAGCTCATTTGTACGAAAAACTCATGTTACTAAATTTCATGTATTTCCAACAATTTTGGTTACATATTTTAATTGTAATAACTAAATGAAGAATAATAATTAAAATACATTTTTAAATAAATAAGAGGAAAGACACACCCACAAACATATATAGATAGATAGATAAATAAATAAAGATATGTATATATAAAAGGAAACACTCGCGGCTGCGATATACATAGTAAATAAGAACAGGTGGGAGAAAGATTGTAGCGAACACACAAAAAGAAAAAATTACAATAACATTTATTTTTCTGGGTGACTTCTCTCCCTTCGTCAGTGGGAACTCCACCCCCGAGAGTCACTCTTCACTCATCAGGGCGAAAATTCTACACTAAAATTTTACTGTTTGTAGCTTTTTCTTTTTGTGAGTTTACTAAACTCTTTCTCCCACCTGTTCCTACTTACTATATGTATTTTTCCCAATTGATTGTGCGGATGTGATGGATAAAAGCAATATTTTATTTTTAATTTTTTTTTTAATTTGTCATAAGTCTAGGTGTTACAGTTTGACAGAGAAGTGTAACAAGTGAATAGAAGTTTACGATAACTAGGCAGCAGGCAATTACTTTTCCAATGAAAATTAAAACTTTACACTCGACAGGTTGGGAACGAAGACTTTCTGTGGAAATATTCGGTGGACACAGGAGCGGTGACTAATTTAAAATACTTTTCTCCAAGTCCTCATTTGGCGCCGTGAGAAAGAGCGAGGCGGAAATCTGATTGCCGAAGAACGCCCTAGTCGAAAATCAGAAGGCGAGTCCTAAAGAGCTCTCTGCCTTGGGGAAACAAGCTTGGAGGGGATGGGGGTGGGGGGAGCTTGAATAACTTTAACAATTTAAAACAGTCGGATTTCCGTAAACCCCCCCCCCTGCCCCCCACCACTCCAATCCTCTCTTGAAATCTCCCGCCAATCTTCTCTCCATTCCCAGTTCCCTCTCGTCGGCCTTCCACTGTTCCTCCTCTAATAAGATATTCTTCAGGTTCTTTCGAAAGCCTTGTTTTCCAATTGGTCTTCTTCCATGGCTTCCAGGGCGTAATTTACGATCAATCCTCTTAACTTTGTCCTTTCCGGCTCCTGCGTTCAGACATACACAAACACAGTGCCGACTCCGTGCACAACTTTTCCCTCCTCCAACTCGTAAAACTTCTCCAGCTATGGATATTGCAATATTTCAGACGAAAAGAAAAATCACGAAGTGAGGGAGACGTATATCTAGCTTCGGAAGTTTGTAGATAAAGATGTTTTCAACGTCGCACGCATTATTTGAGTAGGATTATTAGAATGCTGTGACCCCTTCTTACGCTTTTGAAAGTCTACCGAGTATGGGCCGTACAATCATGAGCGAATTCAATCAGGTATTAGCGAGGTATTAGTAACTTAATTATATTAGTAATTGCAGTTATAATACATTTAATTTAACAAGTAACAAAGTTTATTAAGCATTAGATAATGACACTCAGTTCCCAATGAAAGTAGCAAAACATTCACTTTATATAGAAAATTAAAATTTTTGAAAAATCGTGCTCGCTCCTTATTGTATCTATTTTTCGCTTTCCATCTAGAATTACAATAATTGTAAACTTAAGACAAATAATAAATTTTATCATACTTTTATTTAAAAATTATTTGAACATTTTGTTGGTAATAATGATTTTTTACAAAATCTTGCTTGACCTCAAAAAGACTTAGTAATAAGCAAACAAAAAAAAATTGAAACAAATGACCAAATTAATGAATAAACAAACATTCACCACTCAAATTTGATATTTAATAGGTAGAGCAGAGGAAGACATTTTTTTTAAAAATCTTCTGGGCAAATTCAACAACTTCAATTAAACCCGTCTCAGTCGATTTTAGAATAATACACTGATACGAGATATAAAGAAGGTGATTTTCTTATTATTATCATAAATTATTGGTGAAGTAAGGTCAGTATATTTTTACATATAAATTTCTGATTTCTATGTCATCTTACATACTTCTTTCTTTCTACCGCTCATCCACTCTCCCTCTCTCTCACCCCTCTCTCTTTCTCTACCCTTATTTATTTCCCTCTCCCTTGCCTCCTCTCACTTCCCCAAACCCTCTCTCTCTTCCTATGTGTGTGTCTCATTCAATCAATCAATGGAGATTGGCCTAGCTCAAGCAATATGATTTTTAGAGAGGTCCTGTTTGACTGTTATACAGAAGGCCAACTGAATATTAATCTATTATTTTACATCTCTAGCTCTTGGAAGCCTAAATTCGAAACATGAAACAAGGTACAAGAAGGCTGAATCCAATAAGAAGGATACTGACTAAAACCGAGGTAGGTATTTTCATATTAGTTTAAGAAGTATAACTATAGTATAATGACTTCTATTATTCTAGTTGTATTGGTGAAATATATGTGAACCATATTACACTTCACGAATACTCAAATATTCGATATATATATATATATATACATACGGGTGTGTGTGTGTATGTATAATTTTGAATAGACCATATTGAGCATTTTTAATGCAGGGTAGGNTATATATATTAGAGTATATAAATATATGTATATTAGAGTATATAGATATACTCTTCTTTATGATAAATAAAATAAATAATGCAAATTTTACTATTTATGAGACAGCTGCTTTATTAGAAATCTATAAAGTCTTCGGATATAAATCGGTCTAGACGGACAAGGGGAAGATTTTCATTAAGACGGTAGAAATGAAACACCGAGTAGGAATGATAAATTCTGCCGAGGTAATAAATAGTAATGAAATATGGTAAATAAAAAGCTATGATAAAGTTGACAGGTAATAACAAGTGATACTAACCCCCTTCTTCTTAATCAACTTCTCTTAATAAATTATTTTTTTTAGAACTAACATGGCTGGAGGTTCGATGGCCGTCGATTCTTGTACTTGAGAAATTAGTTAGGGTTTCGGACTAAGAATTAACATTGCACTATGGTTATAATTGGTATTATTTTATTAATAATGGTATATGATTGACTATACTAGTTTTATTAGTATATTGAATTTTGAAGAGAATAAATAAATTGACGACACCTTAACATACCTAAATATGTATAAAAATTTCTTTGTTTACGAATATCCGGGAGTGTTTTATATATTTATGTATGTGTATGTGTGTGTGTGTGTGTGTGTGTGTGTGTGTGTAATAGATATTAAACAGCCATTATTGTATAAAGTTCAATAATACGGAAGAGATCTGTTTAAATGACCTTACATACCCATATAAGCATGATATAACATGAAGCTGTAGTTATAGCAGCTAACATTGACAATACAGCTAATCGTTAGTATAACTATTGGTAGAGCAGTTATAGTCGATATAAGGGCAACAATTGATAATCCTTGTTTTAGCAACTAATAAATTATAGTTGATATAACAGCTATGAAAGTAAATTGTTTACATAAAATCGTGTCCTATCTAAAGCATTTAATTGTGCCTGAACAGTAAATATTTATTTTATACAACAGACACGGCGATACTACATACTATTAAGTAATTTGATTACTGAGTTGCCTATGATGATAAGCCTTGAATTTTAAATATTATTTTGGGACATGTAATTTTTAGAAATAGAGATTATTATAGACTTTTTCATGATTGGAAGATTTCTCCTATTCTATAAATTCTTTAACAGAATTATTTTATAATTATGAATTAAATTTTTAATCATGTCAGAAATATTGGGACCTGGGCTAGAATCCATGCGTAAATTTAATGCAATGAATAATTCATGCTTTGTAAGTGGAATATTCAGCAGTATTAATAAAAAAAACTGTTTTCTTTCCCTATACCTTATTAGATATTTGGTAACTCGTGTATATATATTATCTAGTTTTTTGATAAAAAGCACGAGTGCGAATTTGTACCAGTGGAAATGCTATCGGTATGTATCTCTGAAGTTTGGCAAAGGATATATGAATGAGGCGTGTGAAAATATCTTCAAATAAATAAATTAAACAGAAAAAAAAATCGAACACCAAGTCGTTTAGTAAGAATATTAGAAAATTTCTCATTCAATAACCGAAGGAATATTCCTCACGAATATTTATTCTATATTGAAGATTATTTCTAACATAATAAGGAAGTTTGTATTCAGTGTGCGCTGAGGAAACTTATATGTTCTGAAAGTTTTTCAGTTCAATAAACACTTATTTTTCAGCAAAGCAATAATTCATCTTCTTCAGGAAAGTTTGCAGTGAAAACTGGAAGTTCTGCACAAAATATCCTGACAGTCTTTCAATTTACCCTCTCCTCTTTATAGATATATATTTTCAAGTAAGATATATTTCTTATTTTCCTTGTGTACTTTACACACTCAAACTAAATTAGTTTGCTTTTTAAGTAATTATAGCAAACATTTAAAATGACTATAAAAATTGATAAGTGTATTTAAATCTGCATCTCTCATCCTTGCTGACCTTGTAGTGTACAGATTGACAGAGTTACGGGAGCTTCTAATGAGGAAAGTTTACTATGACCTACTCTAATGTCCCATTGTGTCTCCTATGTTAATCAGTATGTAGATTAAAATACATAAAAAATCCTCTAATATTAAATGGCGATTATTCAGTAACTTTCCTTGGATCAACAATCATCACAGTTTGTCTAAAGCTGTAGACTCTATTTCTCGCCAGTGCATGACATCGGCAGATCAGGCTGAATCGGAGTTTCACACGCGGTACCTGTAAAATTTTGTATATACGGCTAAACACGGTTAAATTGGTTCTCTCTAATTCTAGCATGACCTGCTATGAATGTAGTCGCCACTTTCGAACTTAATAATTTTAGGTAAATAATCTAAAAGGTTATTGTCACTACCAATGAATATTTAGTCCTAATAATGACTAATTTAATATATTTAGACCTCTACTGTTACTAAAACGAACACACAAACGTAACGAACAGACGACACACAAACCGACAACAAAGCAAAAAGACATAACACAGTATAATCCATAGTCAGACACTATCAAACACAAACACATTTACAAAAAAAACTTTCGGATCACTTAGAACAAAGGAGATTACAACTAATCCCTGCCTCAACTAATACCTGAAATAATGGACACTGACCCTCATAACTCTCGCATTTGACAGACCTTATCGCCGACAAAGCGACCGTTACAGCTAAACCGACTCTTTTACCTGACACATCCGACCAACCCACAGAGTACAAACGCAATTGAATATACAGTGACAGTGAACACAAGTATTTGGCCATGAGGATGGACAATGTCCGAAAGCGCTCGCCAACAGAAAATGGTTTGCAGAAACCAATGAAGACGGATAATAGAAGGTATGTTAGTTACTAATTTTACTTCATTTTGGTAAATTTTTGCTTATTCATATGTCCGGAAGCCCATTAAATATTTGGGTATCAGTTCCAACCCTTCTCCTTGAGATGTTTCTACCTACCCCAATCATTCTGTAGCTTAGGGTATACTATAAAGCGGTAGTGGGCCTAAAGGGATGCGATTTGTTCCATTCCTGGCAAGAACACCTGCTCGTTTCTCAGAACACCCAAATGTCATGGTATTCAAGCTTGTGAATGAAATTGAATAAGCTTCGATGTATGTTCCTTGTTTCTGGATAACTGGCAAGAGGTCATCCATTCAAAAGCACTGCTACACTGGAGTAGGAACTTCTTCCTAAGGGGAACCAGCACACTTGAAGCGAGACGTTTGGCTCTGCCATTGAACAGCTTCTGTGAGTACTTTACTAGGATTCAATTAGCTCACTGTTTCGTCATTGAACCAACTCCTGATTGGGCTGTACCATAGTTCAAGTGCAATCTTGATTTCCGCAAATGCGACAAGGCTCATCTCTCTGTCTTGAAGGCCCTTTGCTGATTTTGAACTTAAATCTCACTTTCAGGTAATCGATCTTCTGATGTCTTTAGTTCCTGAATTGATGACTGTTCACAGAAGGTTTTCTCAAAAAACATAATCTCAGATTTATAGATATGATTAAGTGAAGTTTTAGGTAAAATTATATTAAACTTGATGTCGGCCTGCCTAGCAATCTTTACTCCTAATTACTAAAAAATTCCTGAAAAAGGTCATATAAAACACTAACATTTAAAATAAACTTAATTGCTCTATTAGCTTTGCGTCTTGCGCTGATGCCTCTTCAGAATCTTAAAATAAAACTTTAAAGAAAGCAATATTCGCTCAATGTTTAGTTAGAGAGTGCTCCTTACATCATAAACGACCTGATGATGACTTACACGTCTAGTCAAAACGTTGGCAATATAAAAAAATTACCTGACAATTTTGGAGTATTTTATATATTTTATCCGGGCCAAAATCCTGACTAATTTTTCCATCATTATTATCTTAAGTTATTGAGAAAAAAAAATCATTCTCTTATATAAATCATTTCATAAGTTTTTAATTAATTATAAAATATTATTTATTTTTTAAGCTCCTATAAAAGTTTTAACATAAGATATTGTTAGAGTCAGTATCATTTGTTTCAAGTAATAATGTTTTATATTTTAACATTTTGCCAGTTTTGCAATCATATTTACATGTAAACTTGTCTAAGTATTTATCTCCTCCCTCTCAGTAGATAAATGTTACATAATTAATTTTTTTACTGTTGATTGATTAACTTTTAAAATGTTTCTAATAATTTTACAATAACAT
>KZ807335.1:298791-315020 GCA_000696205.2 Oncopeltus fasciatus | reverse complement strand
TTCGAGGATCTTGCCAATATGTTCTGAATGCGGTGACTGCTCCCTTTCTTTGTCACCTTGGAACACGTGGGTAGAACGTTGTGGTCTCTGCATCTCTTAAGAAATGCCAGTTGTGCCAGGAGTCTTATCTTCTTCGATCTGGCTTTGTCGATGCTCTTCATCCTCTGAACAACATCCTCCCCGTACAGGTTGGTAAGATGTTCACGTAGGCTTCCACAGTCATCAGATGTATGTAAAGTTTTTTCCGGGTTGGACCGTTTAAAGTTTTTGATGGTTGCCGAGCTTTCGCACATCCTGTGATGGCTTCTTCAGGGCTGAATAGAGAATCTATATATATTAATTTCTTCAGTGAGAATGAGAAAATGGTAAAGTGCCTTTTCTTTTTTATGTCTCTTTTACGAATTTCTACTAGACGTGCTCTTGAGACTCAAAAGATTATCATAGTCTTTATGAACATTTTCCATGTTCATTGTCTACGTACGCAACCATAGCAAGTAGGTAAGATACAAGAAGGAACAAGCTACATGACGAAGGGGTGGAGTTTGTGTACTGTTCGAAATTTCCCGGACAAAATCCACAAACTATCCGAAAACTACATCAATGAAACATGTATTCCCGAAGATTCAGCTTCAGCAACACAAACCTACTAAATGAAAATATAATGCTAGCTCTCAAACTATTGTTCCAGCACCTAGAAACTTTCCACGACTCTCTAATTGGTTACCATTTTAATGAGTTTTAACATACTCTTTAATATTAGTTATTCAAATGTCTTGTGTTAAAAATGTTCATTCTAACGGAGATAGCCCATTTTGATCTTAAAAGCCAGAAATAACTATGACACTGTAGGTAACTGGGTAAACCTGGCTCTAATTTATATATATTTATTTACATATTTGAACGAAATACTTAACTATTGCTCAAAGACACGGGAACGGTTCTAAGAAGATTATCAAATCGATTTTATTATCGATAAAATAAATCCTATTAACGATTTGATTATTGGTAAAGTAATGCTTCGATAAATAATAAAGTAGCTGGTAAGCGATATATGGTAAAAGGCAATAAGAGGTGACCAAAAGCAAGCCATATATCGTTCACAAGCTAGTTCATGGGTTAGCTATATACTTAAACCTATAGGAAGAACAGCTTTCATAGGCCAGGAAGGACTGACAGACTTGACTCCTGCCAGAGGTGCTGTACTAAGAGAGCGGAATCACTTGCACTGTTCGCTGGATGACTCAAGTACCTGTCGCCACATCACGCTTAGTTCTCCCAACTTGTAGCAGGAGTAGCTGTGTACTCTCCGGACCCAGGATTCAGAATCCGACTCCCTCTAAACTCAACTACGGAGAGGACAGTGTAGCAAGAGCAGCTCGAGACCCTGTTCTGATCCTCTGGTTACAGACTTCCAGTTCAGATGGATGTCTCTAGGCTGATGTCTTACCGTACCCGAGAGACTGAGAGAACCGGTATTCAATCCGTAACCACTAGCATACGAATCTAACTTTTTTTTATCTCAAGTAATTTTATCTATATCAATCATTCATCTTGATGGGTGGTTTGCTTTTCATTGATGCTTCTTCATTAAATTTAACATGGACGGCACTTGAAAATACTTCGATTACGTATAACGCTAGATTTCTGATACCTCGAGAGTAGCTTCAGAGAAGTTTTATACAAACAGATATGAGTCCTTGCTCTGTTTCTAACACTGTTGAATACGTATTGTAGAGTTACCTGCAGCAATTTGTAGCTTGTTCCACTACCTAAAGAGTAGTTTGTCAAGAGACGTATGATTCATTGCCTTGAATCTGGTGAACACGCATTATACACTGATCTGGAGCATTGTCCAGTAGTTCTACTATCCCGAGAGTAGCTTCAGAAAGTTCTTATCCAAAGTGATATGAGTCTTTGCCCTGAGTCAAACACGTTGGTGAACACGCATTGTCCAGTATTTTCCACTATCCCGAGAGTAGCTTCAGAAAGTTCTTATCCAAAGTGATATGAGTCTTTGCCCTGAGTCTAACACGCTAGTGAACACGCATTATACACTGACCTGGATACACTATAGTAGCTTCAGAGTGAGCTTGTTATCGAGATACAGTATGAGTAGATAAGGGTAGAGCATGCAGTACACTCACCTTGAGTAACGGGCGCACTGCTCCACAATCTCCAGAGTCCCCTGTGGCGTCATCTTTGGGTAGTTACACCTTCTAAACGTCCCGAAATAGGTGTCAACTTCCCCAGGCAGACGACCCTGTAATGAAGCCCTCCACATTAGTTGCAATATATACATATACATATGTTAATAATGTGCTTGGGTATTCATATCTAATAAAAATAACAATGTTCTATTTTATTTGATAAACCTCTTATCAAAAGTGATACCAGTTCTTTTTTAAAGAAAAAAAAAGGGCAGGAAAAAGTTGGTGTTTTTTCAAAGCTTTATTGATAAAGTTTCAGGCAAAGGTGAGTGAAGGAAGTTCTTAAAACTTAGTTGTATTACTCGTTGATACACTATTCTTGAAATTTATATAAAACAATATTTATAGATGTTATAAAATTAATTTTTAAACCTATTACATTTTGTGAAATAAAACCTTCCTTGATATGCTTTATTGAAATAAAGTTTATGAATAAATACTTGAAAATTATGTTTTGCTCCTTAATTGTGTTAATATTTATTCGAAACTCTGTAGCCGCTTTCACATTGGGTAAGGAATTGAAAATCTTTTTGTTGTATTACAAATATATTGTTTGATGTTTGGTTAACTTTCAGAGTAAGTCCGATACATTATGATTCCATACATTACGATTGTTAGGAATTGCCAATAGCAAAAAGCCTGAGGTTTTCAGACGGTCTTACAGGCCAACTGATAGATGAAATAGACTACACAAACTGACTTTGACTAGTCAAATAATCCGGGGTGAATGATCATCTCGCATTTTATAACGATTACCAAGGAGCACAGAAATACGATGCAATATATTCTACTCACTCGTCGTGTTGTTTGAATTGAAGTTGTTTACTTAATGTATAGCTCAAATTTTTCCCTACATAGAAGGCACTTAATGTCAATACTAAAGCGAAAGTGCTTCTAGCGCATCAGCTGACTTACTACTAGAGTGAGTCTGAAACAGTGATGTCACCTTCACTTTTTTTCACTGTTTTTAAGTAACCTAAGCAGATATTTGGAATAAGGGGTTATTGTTAATATTGTTATTGTTAGGGGTTATTGTTAATTCCCTGACTGCTCTGCAACGACGATGCCATAGATAACAAAGGAATATCTCCAAATGACGATTAAACTGGTTATCTACGTACCAAGAACTTTAGAGGAAATTGGAAATAAACCTAGAAAAATTAAAACATTGTTTTTTTTTTGTTTTTTTAAATTTACAATAAGAGGAATAAATTTGAAAATTTGAAACCGAACAAGCAAGAGATTGAAATCGCTTCCAGCTTTGATTATTAAGGTATTCAATCAATCAGATGATGATTTTATCAAATGTCCTCAGAGCAAACTCTTAGAACAAAGCATTCTAATTCTATGTTGGAAATAAAATATCTCAAAGTAGTAAAATAGTGATTTTTAAATAAGAAAATTGGTCTGCCATTAAATATGGAAGACAAGTTGGGGCTTTAAGAATCTCGTGCATGTTAGAAAAATGAGAGAATTTTTTTATGAGAAAATAATTTATTGGTATTCCAATGAGCATATCAAATAACATGTTATATTTNTCCAAAGTGATATGAGTCTTTG
Organism: Oncopeltus fasciatus; assembly: GCA_000696205.2. NCBI lineage: Eukaryota > Metazoa > Arthropoda > Insecta > Hemiptera > Lygaeidae > Oncopeltus > Oncopeltus fasciatus. Next base: position 311,253 of record KZ807335.1, on the reverse strand, counting down.
CCCTGAGTCTAACACGCTGGTGAACAAGCATTGTCCAGCACGTTCCACTATCCCGAGAGTAGCTTCAGAAAGTTCTTATCCAAAGTGAAATGAGTCTTTGCCCTGAGTCTAACACGTTTGTGATCACGCATTGTCCAGTATAATCTACTATCCCGAGAGTAGCTTCAGATTGTTCTTATCCAAAGTGATAGGAGTCTTTGCCCTGAGTCTAACACGCTAGTGAACACGCATTATACACTGACCTGGATACACTATAGTAGCTTCAGAGTGAGCTTGTTATCGAAGATACAGTATGAGTAGATAAGGGTAGAGCATGCAGTACACTCACCTTGAGTAACGGGCGCACTGCTCCACAATCTCCAGAGTCCCCTGTGGCGTCATCTTTGGGTAGTTACACCTCCTAAACGTCCCGAAATAGGTGTCAACTTCCCCAGGCAGACGACCCTGTAATGAAACCCTCCACATTAGTTGCAATATATACATATACATATGTTAATAATGTGCTTGGGTATTCATATCTAATAAAAATAACAATGTTCTATTTTATTTGATAAACCTCTTATCAAAAGTGATACCAGTTCTTTTTTAAAGAAAAAAAAAGGGCAGGAAAAAGTTGGTGTTTTTTCAAAGCTTTATTGATAAAGTTTCAGGCAAAGGTGAGTGAGGGAAGTTCTTAAAACTTAGTTGTATTACTCGTTGATACACTATTCTTGAAATTTATATAAAACAATATTTATAGATGTTATACAATTAATTTTTACACCTATTACATTTTGTGAAATAAAACCTTCCTTGATATGCTTTATTGAAATAAAGTTTATGAATAAATACTTGAAAATTATGTTTTGCTCCTTAATTGTGTTAATATTTATTCGAAACTCTGTAGCCGCTTTCACATTGGGTAAGGAATTGAAAATCTTTTTGTTGTATTACAAATATATTGTTTGATGTTTGGTTAACTTTCAGAGTAAGTCCGATACATTATGATTCCATACATTACGATTGTTAGGAATTGCCAATAGCAAAAAGCCTGAGGTTTTCAGACGGTCTTAAAGGCCGACTGATAGATGAAATTAGGGAATTTGACTACACAAACTGACTTTGACTAGTCAAATAATCCGGGGTGAATGATCATCTCGCATTTTATAACGATTACCAAGGAGCACAGGAATACGATGCAATATATTCTACTCACTCGTCGTGTTGTTTGAATTGAAGTTGTTTACTTAATGTATAGCTCAAATTTTTCCCTACATAGAAGGCACTTAATGTCAATACTAAAGCGAAAGTGCTTCTAGCGCATCAGCTGACTTACTACTAGAGTGAGTCTGAAACAGTGATGTCACCTTCACTTTTTTTCACTGTTTTTAAGTAACCTAAGCAGATATTTGGAATAAGGGGTTATTGTTAATATTGTTATTGTTAGGGGTTATTGTTAATTCCCTGACTGCTCTGCAACGACGATGCCATAGATAACAAAGGAATATCTCCAAATGACGATTAAACTGGTTATCTACGTACCAAGAACTTTAGAGGAAATTGGAAATAAACCTAGAAAAATTAAAACATTGTTTTTTTTTTGTTTTTTTAAATTTACAATAAGAGGAATAAATTTGAAAATTTGAAACCGAACAAGCAAGAGATTGAAATCGCTACCAGCTTTAATTATTAAGGTATTCAATCAATCAGATGATGATTTTATCAAATGTCCTCAGAGCAAACTCTTAGAACAAAGCATTCTAATTCTATGTTGGAAATAAAATATCTCAAAGTAGTAAAATAGTGATTTTTAAATAAGAAACTCGTTCTGCTATTAAATATGGAAGACAAGTTGGGGCTTTAGGAATCTCGTGCATGTTAGAAAAATGAGAGATTTTTTTATGAGAAAATAATTTATTGGTATTCCAATGAGCATATCAAATAACATGTTATATTTAGAATCTGAAATTGAGCCTTTGTGCTTTTACACATTGATCCTCTACATTAAGTACATTTTAATAATTTTAAATGCTGCAAAACCATATAATCAATGATTTTAATTGCTAAAAATTATACGTTTTACAAAGTATTAAATTGGAAAGCCCTTCTACAAAGAGCGAGCTTTTGGAAAAATTAAGGTATAGGTTCTTGGTATTTGGTTTGAATAATTTTCATGAAAACTCACCAATAAATTCAAGCCTGTTTAATTATTAAAAATAAATGCTATAAATACCTTATTGAAGCCAAGGTGTAAGTTTGCTTTTCATATAATTTACAAATGATACTCGTCAAACACATTTAAGTGACATTAAGAATATAATATCAGGTGGTGACTACCCCGATACTTTAATTAAAAATTTATTTAAAGTAAGAGGTAAACTTCCTATTTTATTTCATGGCATTGATTAAGAAATTACTGTATTTTAAGCAGGATAAACACCTGAAGTAAGGAATTCTGGTGCCTACGGGAAAAACTGTTATTTATGTAATTTACAGCAGCCTGAAAGAATTTTAAATTTTCTCAGCCTTCTTATAAAAGGGTTTAGAAAGAAATATTTGAGATCTAGTATTACAGAAGAAACAGTTACCGTGTAATACCTATATGTGTGAGATGATCTAAGCTTCATTGGCATAACTTCATGAAGTTATTTATGGAATTTAATTATTAAAATTACGAAGGACTTACTATGAACGCAATAATTTAAATCCCTCTTTCTTTAATAACTTGTAGAGGAGATTACATTGTTTGCATTATTGTGGTTTGCCTCTTTATATCATTTATTGTTTTAGAGCATAGTATATTGTTTTATAATCATTATTTATGTATTTTAAATACTTTAACATTTACTAATGTGGAACGTAAGTTGCTCATGGGATCCGTTCGGGTCTCCGAGTTCCCGACACGGCGAGTTCAAATCCCACCGTGAGCAAGCTTTTATCGGGAAATAAAAGCTTGTCCCGCGACAAGGATGGCAAGTTGTAGATAGCCCACCTCTCTACGACCCTTAGTGGTTGAAAGACTAGTTACCACTTTTTAAGAAATAACAGCAAAGAACAAAACAAAAAAAAAAAACAGCCTTTAATGAAAACTGGACTCCTGTTTTTAGGTAGTTGAGCTGAAGCTAAACATGTTACAAGATGAAAACATAATTCATGAGTTGTAATAACAATTAACAGAGCAATCTTTTTATAAAGAGCAATGTAACTTAAGAAATAATAAATTCAATCCAAAAATATCTAATATTGGACATGCATTACGCAATATACCTAATATGTATTAGTCCTTTCAGGCGAAAGGCTTACTGCAACGATATTTGATCAAAAAAGTCTTTAAAAAAAAATTATATTTATGAATATGTTTTATTTATTTTTAACATTATGTAATATGTAAGGTTACAAAAAAGAAATGAATATTGGCCCTTGTATCTTGTCTTACATGCCTTTTTCAGAGTCTATATATCCCGTCTTTTACAATAAGAATATGAAATTAAAAATAGATATATTCAGAATTAACAAAAAACATTTAGTCAATGTCAATGGTCGGACTATTAATGCAATATTTACAATTAAATAGATGTCCCAGTTAAATATGACCTCAAAATCAAAACAGGGTTAAAGATCGAATATTTCCCGTTAACTTTGACTGCATTAATTTTCAAAAATGTATTTTAATTTATAAATTGTTTAAGATCCGTCAATATATTTATTTTTACAAAAGTAGTAAAGCGAACTAAGGAAATTTTCAATACATAAGACTCCTTTCGGAAAATATATATTTTTTTTTTATCTTTCTTCAATTCTAACACTTATCATGCTTTCATCAGAACCAACCTTATTTTTAGTGTATATTGTAATGTTTTATAATATAAAATAAATATAGGTAGAGGATGTATGTATTATAATTTTCAATGACAGGAGCCTGAAAGAGACGCCTTGTTTTCCGCTAAGCTGGGATAAAGGGGCTTTTGACACTTTTGTCACAGTAAATGCGACCTGTCATTGATAAGAGGCCTCTTTATTCCACTTTACTTGAAATATGTCAAAATATTCATTCATAACTCTCTGTATACGCGGAAATACGAATGGCTAGGTTTCACATATGCTATATGGATTTTCACTCAGTAGTGAACCTTACGTATATATTCAATAAAGTGAATATTGTATTAGGTCTATACAATACATTAACTATAAGTGAATCAAAACAGTTTTCTGGGAGGGATTTGTTGCGCGAAGAATAAATTAACAGAATTGGATCATGCTCACGATGTCGCCTAACAGATTTAGTAGCATAGAAATATTTCGTCTCGCACTATTGTAGCAAACACGAAGAATAAATTCGCTCTATTTATGCGACTGGACGATTTTGGTCCTGCATCCTTTTAAAGGTAAATAGTTCCTCGCCGGCCAGCAAAATGGTAAATTGCCTAATGACAACGTTTTGATTGAAAAAATAAGATTAAAAAATCACTAATATTTCTGTTTTCCTCATTCATCATCATACTTGCTAAATTAATATCTCGAATATAATTAATTTCTTGAATAATTTGTGGATATTAAATATCTAGGATTCATGAATTTGAGTTAAAATTCTATTGAACATAATTGGTAAAAAGCTAATTTTCTAATATTACTGTTCTAAAAAATAATTTTTAGAAAAACGTTTGTGAAGGAAGTATTTTACGAATACAGCTACGATGGGTGACCGTTTCCCCCTTCCTTCCTTATGTAGGTAGCTCAGCTTGGTGGTCAAGGTATACCAAAAAAAAAAAATACAAATTTAAAAAAGTGTATTTTTTTTAAAGATTATCTGCCAATGTTTCGGCTTGCATTGTGAGCCATCTTTAGGGCTGTAGAAATACAATGTCATGAGAATACAATAATAATTGACAATATTATAATACAGAATTGCAATAATGTAACGTGATATTAAAAGTATGAATGTAGAAAGCTATAAAAGAAATTTAAAAAACATTCAGACAACAACTTATTAAAAAAAATAATTGAATAACATTGAAGCAGTAATTTACCACACCTGCCTATCATGAAGACGAGAGAGGACATCCTGTTCCTAAGTTCACATTTCCATGACTAAGGCGAAATATACTAAGGTACGGAGGGAAAGCCTGTTTCTTTCCTATGATAACCAAGCATCTTACATTTCAACACAAAGTCAACTAAAGTCCGATAATGTGGTATGGTAAGATCCTCATTAACGTCATTCACCATGATGACTACAAAAGAACTTTCTCCAGTTGGGATTTAAAAATCGGTCTATGACAACTAAATTAATGCATATATAAAATTAAAAAACAATAGAATAGTGTACACAGTTTTTCATTCTAATAATGACAAATTACAAATTTTAAAGTATTATTTTCATTATGGTAAATGATTGCTCACCATTCATCTTCTATGTACCAAAATAGAAAGAGTGGAAAAGAAATAAGATGCATATTTGATATCTTTAACCTGGCCGTGATATAAAATCAGGATAAAAAGAAAATACTTTATTGATATTTTTATATTTATTTATTTAAAGTTGCTGCTGGGAAAAACAAGAATAAGATATATTGAAATAGGCGCTCAATTTCCCTGAAAGCTGTTCGAGACGAAGGAAGATAAGAACTCGGTGACTGAAGGAGTGTGAAGCAAGATAGACCCAGAGGAAGGAGACATTACTATAGCTTGAACAGGGATGGTGGCTGTCTGCTTGTTATTATCTGTCTACCATTTTCCATCATTCTCCTCTGTCTGCAAGTGATAGTCTACAGTCCACTTTCCCTAGATGTGGAGGATCCTACTTGTAGCCCTTCCTGTATCAGAGTTTACGTATGGGTGTTTACTTGATAACGGAAAAGGTTAAAAGTAAGATAGGCCATGAAGGCGAAGTCATTACAATTGCAATGAACTGGAACTGAGATGGTGCTTGTGGCGGACAAGCCTCATGGGGGTCTGGGACACCCCTCAGACCACAAAGACTTCAACTATCTTTCCAGACTCGTAAAACAAAAATTAGGTGTTTTAAAAAATGAGGCCTTTAATGCCTATCTGTCTACCTCTCAGCAGGAGACAAATTCATTTGGATTGCTACTCGCAGAATCCTCAAGAGCCTTGAAGCTTCCACTCCCTTGCGTCGAGGAGATAGTCCCTGGGCCTCTTCTGACAAAGACAAGGCCGAAATTCTTAGATAATTTTAGTTGGGGTTCGGTCAAGGTAGATCCAAAAAACACAAATTTAAAAAAATTTATTTTTTAATAAAGGATTATCTGCCAACGTTTCGGCTTACATGGCAGATAATCCTTTATTAAAAAATACATTTTTTTTAAATTATTGTTTTTATGATCTACCTTGACCGAACCCCAACTAAAATCATCTAAAAATAATATCTACGGTCAACAAAATCTCCTTTTTAAAAGACCGAAATGTTTGCCCAGCACCTTAAGCAAACATTTACTCCTCATTCAGATCCCTTAGACCTGTCAAATGTCGCGGAGACTGAGGAGTTCCAGGACATGCCATTACCTTTGTCCTTATCCCTCAAGGCAGTAACACCTTCCTAAGTCAAGTACATAATCTCTCATCTGCCTAAGCTAAGGGCAAATCATCCGGATGTGATTAAATTACCGGCCAAATTCTCCGTATTCTTCCCAAGAAGGCAATTGTATTCTTGACCTACATTTATAATTGCATATTATGAACTACCCACTTCCCTCTCCTCTAGAAATATTCTGATATAATACAATTTCACAAACCTGGAAAATCACCACATAATCTCTCATCCTATCGTCCTATAAGTCTTCTTCCTACACATTCAAAAGTTTTCGAAAAAATGCTCTTAAAACGAATGATGCTTTCCATTTAACCTTTCAATATTCTCCCAAATCATCAGATCGTCTTCAGAAGTAAGCATTCTACTGTCCAGCAAGTGTTTCGCGTCGTAGACTACATTTCCTGTTCCCTTGAGCGCAAAGAGTACTGACGCTCTACAAAACCTTATTACGACTAATCTGGACTTTCGGAGTAGAAATCTGGGGTGCCGCCAAGCCTTCCAACATCCAAAGAATCCAGTCCTTTAAATCCAAAACCCTGAGAATAATTGCAAATGCTCCCTCTTACGTATCCAATTCTTCCCTTCGCCACGATCTTAATATCCCTTTTGTTCAAGACTTTATTTCCTCCCGCTTCATCCTTTTCCACAGTAAACTGCCATACCATCCTAATCCACTAGTACAGACCAAGTCTTCCAACTCCATCCCCTACAACCCTCTCCGTCGACTCAAACGAAGATGGCCCCGTGACCTCCTGGAGACATAATCTGTAAGTAATTTGAGAGTGGTGTCATTAGTCATCCTCTCTCCTCATGTTATTATCATTGAAAGTCTTTTTTTTTTAAATTTCATTGTGGTGATCAAATTACAAAATGTTTTAATTTAACAGAATGTAATAAATAAATANCTTAGACCTGTCAAATGTCGCGGAGACTGAGGAGTTCCAGGACATGCCATTACCTTTGTCCTTATCCCTCAAGGCAGTAACACCTTCCTAAGTCAAGTACATAATCTCTCATCTGCCTAAGCTAAGGGCAAATCATCCGGATGTGATTAAATTACCGGCCAAATTCTCCGTATTCTTCCCAAGAAGGCAATTGTATTCTTGACCTACATTTATAATTGCATATTATGAACTACCCACTTCCCTCTCCTCTAGAAATATTCTGATATAATACAATTTCCCAAACCTGGAAAATCACCACATAATCTCTCATCCTATCGTCCTATAAGTTTTCTTCCTACACATTCAAAAGTTTTCGAAAAAATGCTCTTAAAACGAATGATGCTTTCCATTTAACCTTTCAATATTCTCCCAAATCATCAGATCGTCTTCAGAAGTAAGCATTCTACTGTCCATCAAGTGTTTCGCGTCGTAGACTACATTTCCTGTTCCCTTGAGCGCAAAGAGTACTGCCCAGGAACTTTTTTGGGTGTTTCCCAAGCATTTGATAGAGTCTAACACAGTGGTCTTCTGTTTAAACTGAAATCTATACTTCCTAGTAACACTTACCTTATCCTTAAGTCTTACTTATCCAACCGTTTCTTTAGTGTTCGGCAAGGACTAGATTACACCGATTTCTACCAAGTGGAAGCGGGAGTTCCTCAAGGTAGTGTGCTTGGACCTATCCTATTTATCCTGTACACTGCTAACATCCCTACCCATCCAAGTACCCTCTTAGCTCTATTTGCGGACGACAAAGCTATCCTATCCTCCCATCCCGATCATAAATCTGCTTCTAAAAACCTACAAGATTACCTCGAAAAAATCAAACAATAATGTAGCAAAAGGAGAATAAAAATCAATGAAGAAAAATGCGTTAAAGTTAATTTCCAGCTGCAGAAGAAAGACTTCCCTGAAATTTAACAATATTCCTTTGCCACATTCAAATTCCGTTCGTTTCCTTGGGTTCCATCTTAACTCACTACTTACACGGGGAGAACATACTAAAATTAAAAGACAAGAACTCAATTAGTGATATGGACTTCTATACAGACCCATGAATAAGAACTCCACTCTTACGATAGAAAACAAACTGACGCTCTACAAAACCTTATTACGACTAATCTGGACTTACGGAGTAAAAATCTGGAGTGTCGCCTAGCCTTCCAACATCCAAAGTATTCCAGTCCTTTCAATCCAAAACCCTGAGAATAATTGCAAATGCTCCCTCTTACGTATCCAATTCTTCCCTTCGCCACGATCTTAATATCCCTTTTATTCAAGACTTTATTTCCTCCCGCTTCATCCATTCCCACAGTAAACTGCCATACCATCCTAATCCACTAGCACAGACTAAGTCTTCCTACTCCATCCTCTACAACCCTCTCCGTCGACTCAAACGAAGATGGCCCCGTGGCCTCCTGCAGACATAATCTGTAAGTAATTTGAGAGTGGTGTCATTAGTCATCCTCTCTTCTCATGTTATTAACATTGAAAGTCTTTTTTTTTTTAAATTTCATTGTGGTGATCAAATTAAAAAATGTTTTAATTTAACAGAATGTAATAAATAAATAAAAGTTTATATAAAAAGTTCAATAAATATGTGTATGTGTATAATAAGAATGGTATTTTTTTGACAGTTGAAAATAGGTTGACTGGTACTATTCCTTTTTTGTGAATAAAAATATCAATTTTACAATTGTTTCTAGATGGGTCAGTCTCTATACTGGTATGGAATAAGCATAAAATGTTTTTTGTTTTTACTTCATGGCTAAAAATAAAAGAATAATTATGTTTGACAATATTATCTAAGACCTTTTTTATTTTGAACTTAATTAGCGTAACTAGCTAATATATGTGAGTTTTAGTGATCTGTGTTGTTTTTAATTTAAAATCGAAACATGATGAAAATAAATATCCATAAATGATTGATAATTTACATTTTTTGTTGGGAAAATGCCTCATAACTAAATGAATCACTGCTTAAGCTAGCCCTAGTAAACACTACGCACACATACGAATACAACACAAACGTAATTCTTGTTCTTATTGCTTTTTTTTATTATTATTTAAATTTACATTGTTTATTCCTTCTTACTTCGTGCGTCTAGATATATATTGCACACATTTTCATTGTGTTCTCTCATAATTTTTATATTGTTATTTTTAGTAAATGCTTTACTTACTGAGTAAAGAGTTATTTTATGACTTTAATCTTGAAATAATTCTAATCGACAATGTCTGTAACAAATGTTATTGTAAACAAATATTAATTTATCAGTTTTACTAAACATATATTATGTCGCATATAATATGCATATTCAATTATTAATAAAGTGAGTTAACAGTTATATTATAGTTATATATTTAAATTATAGTTCCTACTGAAAATAACGAAAAATATTATGATTCACACTACTTTACTTTTGTCTTCTCAAGTAGGCAGTGCTATACAAGGCTTTTTGGCCCTAAGCGTGAGTTATTGCCCAAAAACATACACACTGAATCAGCACCATCCTGTTATTTGGTGATCCTGCTGAGATTTAATTATCCAATGAACGTATAAAAATGTCTGAGTGTTTCTCTACGTCTTCCGTCTGACAAGATCGTCAGCATTAAAAAATAAACTTTTTTTAATTTATTTAGTAGGCTTTTTTGTGTACCACAGTATTCATTCGAGGGGACTCTTTGAAGTAATCAATACGAAACACAAAACAAGCCAATCTCAATGAGTCCACATAAAAAAAATAATTTGTACATTAAAAAAAGAAATAATAATCACAAAATAACGAAAGGGACTTTTTCAGGTGTACCTTCACTAATTTTGTTGGAGGAAAATGAGAAGTGGAATGTGTTTCAAGAAAATTAAATAGCACAAAAAACGCGTATGAATGCTCGTGAATCTGATAGGGGGAACATCAGCAGATGAGAGACGCTTCAAAGATTTTTTTTGATTTTTTTTTTTTTTTTCCATTTGATGTTTGGTCCCGTTCAAACATATTTCAAGAGATATTTGCATCATGTTTCAAAAGTTTTTTGTTCTTTTTTTGCATTTTTTATCACTCATACTTACTATAAGGGTAAATAAAAATAACTCGAATTCTCGATGTGAAACAGACAATTTTCCTTAAAAAATGAAGAAACCTGATAAGTAATGAGGGCATAAATCTGAAAGTGTTTTATAAATGGCCCTGTAATTTTTCATTTCTTCGCCCTAGAACTTTATAATTTAATTCCACGATAGTTTATATACTTCATGAAGAAGGTCAAAAATGTTTCATGAAGCCAATATATTTAAACTTGAGCTTATAAATTAATTAATCGGGCTATTAATAAAATAACGAATTAAAAATATTTTTGTCTTTCGTTCAATAATTAAATACAAATTTTAAATTTTATTAATCCACATTGTACTAACACTAAAGATAATGAAACTTTCAAAAATCATTCATAATTTTTTGTTTTAACTGCTTTGAATAAAATAGAAATTCAATTCTAGTGATTTCTCGCAAAAAGGACAATAACTACATTTAGTATTACGTACGCTGTCATTATTCTTAATTTGGACTATTCTCAAAGTATGTTTCTTGCTTCCGAGTCGAGTTTGTAAAATACTTAGCCCATGATCCTAAAAAAATGACGTTTGTCTGTTAATGATACTCTAAAATATTTTGAATTGGCACAAACCATAATTAGAGGGCCGAAAGTAACGCATATTTTCAGCTCATTTATGGATTCTGATACCAATGTGGCTTGGGATTTATTGACTAAGAATATAGGATGAACACGCTTCTTTGTACAAGTATGCAGTTTGCATACTGTGACTTAGCAGTCGGTCTAAAATACTGTTGACATCTATCAAATATGCTTTCTTAAGCTTCTTTCTACACACTCTTGAATGAGCTCGTTTTCCACGTCCAAATGCTGCCGTTTTGATATTTACTTGATTTGTTGTTATTCTACTCTTTGGAATTAATTAAGACCAAATTTTAATTTCCTAGCAGTTGAATAGTTACAAGAAACCTGAAAGGTTCAATAGTTTCTGAAAATAATCACGGACATGAACTCTACAATAGCTTCTTTAAACAGTTCTCGGCTAGCTGAACACTTCAATAGTTTCTGTAAACAATGCTAGGCCAGCTGAACACTTCAATAGCTTCTGTAAAGAAGCTAGACGATTTGAACACTTCAATGGCTTCTGTAAGCAATACTAGGCCATCTGAACACTCCAATAGCTTCTGTAAGCAATGCTAGGCCATATGAACACTTCAATAGCTTCTGTAAGCAATTCTATGCCATCTGAACACTCCAATAGCTTCTGTAAGCAATGCTAGGCCAGCTGAACACTTCAATAGCTTCTGTAAGCAATTTTATGCCACCTGAACACTTCAATAGCTTCTGTAAGCAATAAGCAATTTTATGCCACCTGAACACTTCAATAGCTTCTGTAAGCAACGCTAAGCCACCAGAATGCTTCAATAGTCTCTGTAAGCAATGCAAAACCACATAAATACTTCTTCAGTAGCCTCTGGGATTAAGACTACAACACCTGAACGCTCCTTCGTGCACCGTGAGATGGACGTATTCAAATTTCGACAGAAGAGGGATCTGGAGGAGGAAGTAGCTGAAAGACAATGCCCCAGTTTCGGAGCTCTCCGCCACATATAAAGCCCATTCGAACATGTCGTTATGATACAAACGACCACCGAAATGGGTCTCTCTCTTTCTCTCTCTCTCATATGGGCCCTAATAGTTCCTTCCATTTCCACTTCTTCAAGGATACTGCCAGGAAAGTGCTTCAGACCCTCTCTTCCATTAACATTGTTTTCTTTTACACCGGTGCTATCAAAAAACCTAGAGATCGTTTACAAGTTGCATTAGAGAAGCTAGACTCCGAGCTCTCTCTGAGAGTGAAATCTATCATACTTGTAAAAACCATTACAGTGCTTTATCAATATAAATAATTAGCATATGACCTCAAAATCAAAACAG
>KZ807335.1:266509-280988 GCA_000696205.2 Oncopeltus fasciatus | reverse complement strand
ATATATAAATGTCCCCCACGCTAGACGAAAAATTGACATAATTAAGAGTAAATGACGAAATTTTATTTACAGAGAGAAAAATGAGCGTGAAAGATATGTCAACTAAAGTTTGCTATACACTGCCTAAGAAGATAGGGGAAACGTCTATCCTAACAAGCTACGTAAATTATTCCCTATATGTGTGTTTTTGTAAAATATTAATGAAAATAACGTAAAAATTAATTTTTACACCTAAAATTTTTCATAACTGCAATAACGAAAAACAATTTACGATTATAAATTTTAGTATATTTTTAAGCCCTCTCTCTCCCTCATCAGATTTTCACCAAAAAGGAATAATTTTTAAAGCTAACAATGAAAAACCTGAGTCTGAATTTGGNGCCTCGAAGCGACAGCTTTGAAGAAGCGGTCCCTAGTGACAATGCACTCATGATGTCCGCATGATATTCCTCTTTCTAGCCTTATCTATCGTCAACAATGTTCCACCTCCACAAAGTGCAGAATGCATATTATTCATGCTAAGTCATACATACACTATTTAAACCATAACTAAGAGAGCTATTTTTATTCATATTATAGATTGTAGATAAACTTCGACTTTAGTTAGATTAGAACAGGCTTACATTGTAAGCCATCTACAGCCCTGAAGATGGCTTACAATGTAAGCCGAAACGTTGGCAGATAATCCTTCATTAAAAAAAATACATTTTTTTATTTGTGTTTTTTTGGTTAAGGAATATATTTAAAAAAGTATGTTAATATGTGGGTTTCCTCTTTTTCCCTGCAACTCCTCATTCCTCCTTGAGTCAGCAAAATTTCAGTAAATTTACTTCTTTTTTTTTATCTTTAAGTTTTTGGTTCCTCACACATTACTCATATAATGTTCAAGTTAATTCTTTAATAAAGAATGTTAAATTAGTTCAATTTATAATACTCCGGTGGGCCAGAACTTTCCTACGTTTAAAAAATACTTTGAGAATATTAGAATAGACGTAATAAATATATAAAATGAAACTCAAACGATAAGTAAACAATACGTTATAAATATAAGTGGTACGTAATAGATATGTAATCAATATGTATTAAGTCATCTATGAATCTCGAATATATACCTTAATAAAGAATTTATTCAGTTTTTTTATTGATATTTGAAAACATTATTCATTTCCCAGAGGTATCATTAATTAACACCCCTAAGAAGACCTTTGATATTTTAAAACTTTTCACTTTATTAAGGAGGCATGAAATAAGCTTATCAGATTATTACAAAACACGCCTCTATATTTTTATCAACCTCACTAAATTTAAAGGGAAGCAAATATCTTCCCTTTTTTTAAATTTATTCAGTTTTCCCCTCCATTCTAACTTCATTTTGTATTTTTGAATTATTAAGAAGGTTATAATTATTTATTTGCCATTGTATATCACAAGGGAATACGTAATCGAGAAAATATTGGAGAAAATAATATATAACCTGATATTTTCAGGAACAGTTTCTGTTTAACGGAAATTAACATCTTTACTTTATTTTAATCTGTTTGAGTATCTTATACTTCTAAGAAAATAGCATTCCAATAATAAATATTTTAAACTGTAAAACTATCTCTCACTTTCTCGCTCTCTAAATGAGAAGTTGGTCCCAAAAAGTGAAACCATGACAGTACTTGGTGTAAAACTTAACACTTTTCTTACATGGCAAGATCAAGCATGTAGCGAAAAGAATAAGAAGTGTACTGCACCCGTTAATTATACAATGGAAAATGCTACTTGTTGAGCTAAAGAAAATTTGGTTGCTTCCTTAATCATGCCACTGGTGCAGCGATGCAGTAAATATGGGCATTGCATTTACGGCAGAAATACAAATTCGAAGGGCCTATAATGCTGCTATTAGGTTAATATATAATGCAAAAATAAATGACTCTATAACTCCTTGCTTATACAAACTTGGCTGGCTGACTGCAAGGGATTATTCTGCGACGAGAGATACCTGCGAAGAGTGTGTGATTTCTAAAAGTGTAGATTTACTCGAAAAATTATTTTAAATGACTGTGCTTCTATAAAATAGTCTAAGTGATCGCCGAAAGTACTTGAGCTGACTGATAAATTACGCACACTTTTCCAAAAGTCCTTTTTTCCCCGAATTTATACGTGCTGTTCTCCGTAACTATTTACTTCCCCCACTCCTCCGTCTTCTCCCCTGACGACGGCAGCCTTTCTCCTCTCAGAGGGAGTACAAATTACGGCCTCCTGTTACAAATTGTCCCGAGATGCTTGTAAAAACAGAAGTGTCCTCCCCTCGTTCCTTCCTAACGATGGATTTCTCATGGAGGAGTTTGGAAGGAGTGAAAGACAGACAGAGATGGAGAGCGAGCGAGCGAGAGAGAGAGAGAGAGAGAGAGAGAGAGAGAGAGAGAGAAAGAGAAGAAGAGGAGTGTGGTTCTGGAGGGTAGAAGGGGAGGGGAGGTGAGGAGGTGGGTTGGGTTACGGTGAAAAATCGCCACTTTCCCCACCCCCTCCTACAAACACCAGCAGTACTCCTTGTCCTCTGGAGAGAATTACAATACCTCCCCTACTCTCCCACCCTCTCTCTCTCTCTCTCTCTCTCTCACTCTCTCCCTCACCTATCTTACACACGCAAACACAAACACACACAATTACACCTCTCTGTCTCTCACTTCTTCTCACTATTCTCTCTTTCTCCACGAACCTCTGTTTCTATCTCCCCCACCCACTACTCTTCTTCAGCATAATAGAGTCACACGCAGACCCTGACGCCATCAGTCAGGTTTCGTGTTTCTACTGGAGCCAATGGAATTCAATTGTCCTCTTATTCGCCATTAAATTATCAACTGCCTGAATATTTGGGTAAAAAGTTTTATTTTTTCAAAAACACTTACTAAAAATATGTATGTAAATACATACACCGAAAAAAAAATTATTACTATTCACTTGCATACACCTTATTACCAATGCAGAATCAAATCCTTTATTTTTAAGCAAACAACAGAAACGCACAAATACACAAAGGCTGGACATAGAGAAGCAAGGTTGGAATTCATGGTTGTAAAATCAAGCGAGTTGTAACTAACCATTGATATTTGCAATTAGGTGTTCTATGAATGACGTATTGGGAAAATTTATTTTAACTAAACTGGTTAGGTATTCTAATTTCTAATCAGATATGTGTCAACAGAGGGGTTCTGAATGACGTCACATTATGGCAGGTAAATAAATCAGAGGCAAAGAACAGCTCAACACTACAGTGAGACTATATATATATAAAGGCGTCAGGAAGCCAGCGTAAACAGTGCGTGGAATAATGGGAATTTGGGAATCGGCAACAAACCTAAGCCCACATAGAAGAGAGAATTGAGCTAGAGACAGCGATGGTAGGCCGTACGAATGGCGTAGTAAAGAGCAAACGTAGCGATCATCACAAGTCAATATTGTCGGAGGGTGGTTTGCTGTGTATCCTCTGATTTTATAGTTGTCTCTGGGGGAAAGGGGTGGCTCGACAAACAGCTACCCTCCGCAAACACTCAATTGTCGTTTACTGTAAATGTGTTGAAACACAATTACTGACTCGCCTTATTAAAATGACAATGACGCTCCCTTAAATAAGGTAATTTAATGTTTGAGAATTAAATTGTTTTGAAAAAGTTGAATTAAAAACTTATACTCAAAATAAACTTAGTTTCTGACATTTATTTTATTCCTAAACCCAGAATGTGCATAAAGTGGAGAAAATATTAAAGACTAAAAGTGTTAAAAACAAAATTGCATTATGAAATTTGATCATAGAGAAAATAATAATTATTCTATGGGATGTTGGTTGACCGTTGATGATCAGGAGGAGTAGATAGTCAAAGGTTTATTATTTAATAAAAATAAATTGTTGGTCCGTTTTTGCCTGAATTTTTGCCCTTCTTCAGGGCTGTGTAACAAACATTTGCTCGAAATTATTTGTCTCATTTGTGTTGTTTTCATGTTTGTTACAGAGCCCTGAAGAAGACCTGAAATTCAGAGCAAAACGTTGGCAAAAATACAACCATACTGGTCCACCAGTTTGTTTTTATTTAATAATTAATCTTTGACCGAACCCCGACTATCTCCTCCTTCAAAGTAAAAATTAATTTTCACAAATAAAATCTATTGTTGCGCAAAAAATTTGAAACAAAATAAAATCAAATTGTAGGATCGCTAACACTCTTACATATCTCTTAACAGCATTTTATAGTACAGAAAAATTTGAATTCATATTTTACACGAAAACAATGTATCATTCTTTCAGACAATTCTGAAGAGATTAAAAATGATAACTATATTAAAATTTTTTTTTTTATAATTTGTTTTCCTTCCTACCCATTATTTTCTTAAAATTATATTTTACACTTTCTCTAATAGCTTGTTGGAACTTCTCACTGTACTATTAACAGCCTACGGTTTACGGATTTAAATTTCAGCCTTCTACACAGCTAAGCTTCTCACCTTGGACACACAAGTATAGAATTTCGCTCAAATATAAATTTTTAAATGTGAATGAAAATGTAGGATAAGATATGTACTAAGAGGAAAAATCCCTTAATTTTTTTAAATGGAAACAAAAATATTGAGTTAATGCCATATAATTTACTTAATTTGCATTTCACAGTTTGTATAAGACATCTTTGGCCTTTATGTGCAGATTAGTTCATCTATTTATTACGTACAATTTACTTTGAGTACTAAATAAAATATTAATTAAGTTAGAGGAGGCTTCATAAAGACCCAGACCCTTAGTTAATAATTGGTGATGAATCCCTCCCTAAAGTAGTTTTGGAATTCGAACTTAACCCCTCCGTCTCTCTGCCAATGAACTACCCTGCCTTACTTTACTTCCAAATATGTTCTTCCTCGGAATTTCTATAATTGCTGTCTAATCAGAAGGAATTTAAGCTAAAAATATATATTATAGTACACTGTGTTTTATCAATTAATGTACATGTTTATCAAACACTAAGTGGGGTAAAATTATATGTTTTATTATTAGATGATTTTAGTTGGGGTTCGGTCAAGGTAGATAAAAAAAAAATACAAATTTAAAAATGTATTTTTTTTAAAGATTATCTGCCAACGTTTTGGCTTACATTGTAAGCCTTCTTCGGGGCTATCATGAAGACGAGAGATGACGTCCTGTCCCTAAGTTCACATTTCCATGACTGTCTGTCTGAGTCATGGAAATGCGAACTTAGGGACAGGAAGTCCTCTCTCGCCTTCATGATAGGCAGCCCTAGAGATGGCTTACAATGAAGCCAAAACGTTGGCAGATAATCTTTTAAAAAAATAAATTTTTCAAATTTGTATCTTTTTTTTTTTTTTTTTATCAACCTTGACTAAATCCCAATAAATTCTCTAATAATAATCTCCACGGTCAAAAATTCTTCATTTCAACATATAATGAAAAGAAAAACAGTAAAAAAAAAACACAATAAAGAGTAGATTAAGAGGTACACATTTCTGATGTCTAAGTTTGCGCACAACTATACACACGCCACAGGTGATTTACGACCATTACTATATCAGAAGACAGGAACGAAAAATAATGGTATTTTTCGACTTTATTTGAAAACCAAACCTGCCGCCACAGTGTACAGACAAAATTCGACGAAAAGTGGAAATCCATTCGCCGACCAAATTTTCCCCGCATTTTTCGGTAAATGCTTTTTTAGTGAGAGTCGAGAAGCTTAGGGGATAAAACCCTTTTATATAAATTCTGAAGACCGAGCAGTGATATATCCGGACTTAACACACGTTTTTCGGCATTTGAACAGTTCTTATTTTTCAATGGATGCAGGATTTGTCAAATCGGTCTGTCGATAAATTAGAAAATACTCTCCCCACGAATAGACATATAGACCAATAGTTCAAGAAAAACAGTTCATGAGTCTCTGATCCATCAGAATTCCAGAAAAAGTGAAATAAAGCCTGTTTAAAAATGTTTATGAGTGAGTATATTTATTGACTGTCCATAATCAGTCACAAAATTAAGAAAAATGTAATAGAATAAATAATGTCATCCCTCTCCCAGTTATGTTTTTTTTAAAATATGGCATTTAAAATTTATCCTAAAACATCGTCAAATAATATGTTGGAATTTTTGTAAGACTATAAACAGTATACAAAAAAAAACAACAGTAAGTTGAAAGACCTCCTAAAAATTAATATAATACAGACGATATGTCAGAAATATTCGAAAACATTTTCTGCCTGTTTGTGTTTCTATTTACTATAATTTCGACGATAATCGTGTTCAGGATCCGTTAATTTGGATTGCGGAAACAGGTAGTAAATATAATTTTATGAAGATGGTAATCTTTTTCAATAACCAAAGGTCGTAAACATTGTAAAAATTATTAATTTAAAATAGTAATTATGGAAATAAAATATATATCAACTTGTTACTAAGCATCCAAAGAGATGACAATATACAGCCCAATAGGACAAAATACAAAGTCATGGAAATGTGAACTTAGGGACAGGACGTCCTCTCTTGTCTTTATGATAGCCCTGAAGATGGCTTACAATGTAAGCCGAAACGTTGGCAGATAATCCTTTATTAAAAAATAGATTTTTTAAATTTGTGTTTTTTTTTGGAACTACCTTGACCGAACCCCAACTAAAATCATCTAAGAAAAATACAAAATCATTCAGATTTGCATGTAATTATGAATGTAGGTTGTTCCCCATCCTATTTATTTACAAGCATGATCACAACAAACTAAAGGGTTATTTACAATAGATAAAATATGTTTCTTTTAAAATTATCTTAAATTCCCATGAAATTCTATAAACTTCTATAAGTTTAGAATAATTTTTATAAACGTAATACTAACGAAATATATATAATTTTGACTGGTGGAGGTTCTCAATCAAATGCAAGTGAAATAAATGAGAATTTATCACTAACCTCTACAGTTCACACATTTGTTTTTAAATTCAGAGCTCTTTGAAAGAATTGAAGGTCTATTTTCAGTGCTCTAAGTTGGTCGATCTCTCTAATCTCTGACTATATTACACAAAATAGAGCACTGCATTTAAAAATAAATGCGTGAACTGTAGAGTTTTGTGACCACTTCTCATTTATTTCACCCATCTTTAATAAATATTTTCCTATGTAAGAGAATGAAACATAGTGAATCTATTTTCAAGGTTCTATTTTGTTGTAGAAAAGTTTGTTTTCCGAATAGAATGTTTCAGTGAGATCCATTTAAGACAGACTGAGGCCTCAGTACTAATCCTTTATCACAAAACGAAGGGCTGTACCGAGATAAGAAGGCCTGGCGCGGTTTGATAAGGATGTCATTAGGGGCATGGTATCAGGTGGCGGGGCCTCGACCGTTTTTGCCGCGTCTCTCTCCAACCGCAAGTCCCGGGCTATCTCGGGATTCCCCAGCTGTAAATCAGCTGTTCCCGGGCGGCCGGTGGGGTACGCACCAAGAGCAGCAGCGCGAAGGGACCCTCAGGAGGAACTTTATTACAAAAAGATACATTAATAAAAGCACTTCAGCTGTAAATTTGCAGCGCGGAGAATAGATAAGTGCGACAGCTTTATGACCCTAAAAAAATGAACTTATGTCAAATGTTGGTAAACAGTGCTCTTCTATCCATATTTAATACTTCCTCTCTTCTTTAATCCTAGTTTTATCGCTTGCTAACTTCTGACAGATTCATTTATAATATGCCAAGTTACCGCAAGCAAAGTTATAAGAGGTTTCTCATGTGGGTTCATGTATGCAACATACGTGACTTATGAAAAATTTCTTCCTTTCTTCGAAGATTCCAACAAGCCTGGAGAAACTTGAAAAAAAAATGGCTCTTTGAAATTTTATCTAGATTCAACCCTATAGGATCTTGCAACCATAATTTTTAAAATAAATACAACACATTCGTTAATTAAGCATTCTATCACAAAAAGATAGATTGATTTGTGATAGCAGAAATCATTTTTTGGTTTTAAAGATTTTGGTTGACTTACGAAAACATTTATAGTAATAAAGAATAATTTTCTAAAATTCCTATCCTGCATAATTTTTACGTAAATGCATGTTTAGGAATACACAAACACACATATTTCCTCCTGTTAAACAGCTTAGGGTTAGGAGAAAGGAGCAATCTAGAGGAAACCACACTATTCTATACGAGATTGAATGCGATCTAAATTCAACTATGATTCAGGTAATTATTTCCCAATAAAACCCAGTCCGGTATGGTACTAGCCAATATCGGTAGGCTTCAGTTAACCTATCGGATCTCCTTAACTAAACCGTCGACTCCTAATGAAAAAAAACAACAACTTTATTAGTAACTACTTTCTGCACACTTTATGTGCAACTTGTACTGTGCTGGTTAATAGTAATAATAATAATATATACAAAAATAAGTTAATATAAAAATATATATCAAATTATAAAAAAAGGGGGGGGGGACTGTAATACATAAATTAAAAAAAAAAGTGAGAAAGTAATTTTAAGGTTTGGGTGAATATCTTAATGATATTCTGTGGATCTGGTGGTAGCTGGGTGTTACAACAGTTTTTCGAAGAGTTGTCTTTTAAAAGAAACCCTTTTATTTAAAAACATGAATGAAACCTCATTGAAGGATTCACCTTCTATTTTTATTTAGATCCACACATTATCTGTTAATCTTTTTGTTATTTTCTTCTTAATAAAACTCTAAATAGCAAATTTACTTATATATTTCATAAATTAGTGCGTCTGCCTAGCTCGTGGTTATATTCTTTAGTTTTTTTCTTAATATATGTTTCTCTAAAATATGTTATAGTATATGCATAGTATAAAATTAAATTTTACTTCTATCTCTCTCTCGTGTTATTTCCTTACGATAGTACAAACGAAGAAGTAAATTTATATTTTTTTCTAACCCTAACACCAAAGACAAATTTTAGTCATAACGAGCTCATTCAACATTTTGAAGTAGGGATTTGAACGCCAAATTTGGTTTCCTTAGTCTACAAATTAGAAGGAACATTAGAGCAAGTACAGTAGTACATGTTTAATTAGGAGTTGACGGTCGGAGGTTGGGCGAGGTCTCTTTAGAAATAAATAAACCAAATAGAGGGTTTAGGCATTTTATTGCAAATCAGTAAATATTGTGGACAAAATTTAGTGACCTGGAGAGGGGTTTAGAGAAAAACCCAATTTTTATAATCGCGATATATGTAGTATTCAAAAGTTTTAGTGTTTCATTATTTAATGCTAAATTTGATCTCCGACATAATGAAAAAATGTTTTGTATTCACAATTCATCCCACCTATTAGACCAAGTTCAGTCAACAACTATTTCAGACATTCTATTTACAATAAAAAGCATAATGCCAACTATCATTAGGGAAAACAATAAATTGTAGCTTGCTGATCGTTAAATCAATATTCAGACTGAAGGTTAACCCAAAATCTTCATCAAAAGATTTTGCTGTGGATAGTCTTAAATCTTTGTTATGACAAATAACCGCTTAGTTTCAAAGCTTTAAACTAAATATATCGCAATGCAGCAGATGAATATTTTTGGTCCATAACATAAATTTTAGAAAATGATATTTCGTACCTATTAAGAAATATCGAATTGGGTTTCATTTTTTATAAATTAAGAACGTTAGAGCGCAAATCTCTCACACATTTATATTTATACACTCACCGTTTCGAACGGACCCTATTTTAAGTTTTTCGAATGTAGCATTGAGATATCCGTTGAAATTTTTCAAAGGTTACGTTACGGTACCAACGTGAATAGCTTGATTTCCCGAGGGTAAATCCGCTAAAAGTTCTTCAGCATCGTAGTTAAAAAATAATTGTATTTGAACTTTCTATAGAGTTCTCCAGTTTTGTTCGCTGCATTTACACCTGGGACAGGACGGAGTTGGGCAGAGAGGTAATGTTTTACTCGATGCCATTTCGGTCCACTCAGACTCATAGAGAACTGCTTTACCAGAGAGGCAATATTCCATTTGCCGAGGGATGGTTTTGAGTAGAGGGTAAATATCGTCGGTATTCCTTTAATGGAAGTATTCCTTTGATTTCAGACAATGTAGCTAGTCTCGTTAGCTGCCTGAGAGAATTTGACTTCCTTCCTCACAAGGCTATAATATGAGTTATCTGAATAGGTTAGAACCTCTAACAGGATCGAATGAAATTCGAGAAAAAATGGGCATTTCTGAGCAATTAGATCCATAGGAAGAAAAAACAAACAATTATTGGTTATATTATTAGCGATAAGTCAATAAATAATTATAAACCGAATTACAGTTTAAAATAGAGTATAGGGGCTGAAAAAATTTTTTTTTTAGTTTTTCAGTTGCTTATCCTGTGTTACCATTGACACTCCAACTTTTACCTAGAAAAATGAAACTAGCCGTCAGTCAATAATTATATATGTATTGAGTTAATAACCTATGTTTACATTAAAAATAAACAAAGCTTTTAATCAAAATTATTCGTTCAGACTATTTTTTAAAATTAAAAAAAAAAGAAAGGAAAATTTTTTATGAAAGTGTACATCTTTTGCATTTAAAAAATTTAAAACCAAATGACTGAAAGACCTGAGATGAAATTTTGTAGGCATAAAACAATAAAGGATAGCGACTCCTGTTGCTTATGCAATTACGAACTCCCTGTGTGCAATTACTACACAGCAATAGCAGGATAAACTGTTCTGCTCCAGAATGCATATCAAAAAGGCTTTAACAATGCAGATGCACATTCCTGTCAGTGTTTCCCAGAAGCCTTTTACCACCCCCATGTATTATTATTATTAATATTATTATCATTCGCAGTTATTTACCAATGTATGTTGATATATATAAATTATTGAAAATTTAATAATCTCTATTTATAAATCTTCCTGTAAAATGGTGCTTCTTCCAAAAATATTAAATGCATGATATTTGGTTTATCTCATAACGTTGTAGGTTATAAATCTGAAATTTTCACTATGATAAATTTCTATGTTTATCAATAGGTTGAGACTAAACTGGGCAAATATGTTAGCACTGAACAAAAATTTAGTACTAACTTAATTTAGAAATGATATGTCTATCATAAATGAACGGTCTTTGAAAATTTAAATATATGTATTTACGGCTTTCTCAGAATGCCTGTCTATCAGTTATAATTCTACTAACATTTATAATACTAGTAATATTAATATTATGAAAATTTTAAATAAAAGTTATATTGGGACAAAAAAGAGTGCAGTTTTTTAGAATGGAGCACTATAAGTCACAGCCAGATTTTAATTCTCGTTATACAAAGATATTTGTCGTTTCATTTTAATGTATTTATTAATAAATCAACATTTCCACGATGAAAGAGGTTCCTATAATATTTTTCTATATTTTATTCTATGGCAACAATTGATTCTTTTTCCTACTTCAGTACCCAACAAACCCTCACATAATGAGAGATGAAAAACTTGATGAAAATCTAAAAAAGTTGTAAATATTATTTTTTTAAAGTATTTAATCCCACGTAAATTTTAACAATTTTTAGTGCAAGGGAACAGAATAAGAAATCTAACTGTCCCAGCCTGGACTTTTTATTCTATTTCCTTGCATTAAAAATTGTTAAAATTTACGTGGAATTAAATACCACAAAAATAATATTTATAAAATTAAAATTTAAAAGTTAATAACGAGAGTCATTTAAACAGCTTGACAATGTCAGCTCCTCCGAGCATAAGACGATATATTCGTCTGCCTGGGAGGTAAGACTCTCGACACTAGTGCGGGGAATTTAATAACTTATCAGACTTGTCTCGGTAGCGTAAATAGAAAACGCACGGGCCCGGAGAGCAGAAGATCCAGGTTCGAGTCCTAGCTGGGACAGTTAGATTTTTATTCTGTTCCCTTGCACTAAAAATTGTCTAAAAAAGTTGGTTCAGAAGATTTGAAAGCGTAAATATTTGCTTAAAATATTCGTAACAAATGTTTCGGATAATTTCAATAATAATGTTGAGTTACCATAATCCAAACTAAATTTTACACCGAATGCAGCAAAGAAACATATTTGAGTCTTAACAGTCGCACCAATTATGATTCTTAGGATTTTGGATTGAAAGGACTGTATTCTTTGGATGTTGGATGGTTTAGCAGTTCGACTCCATACGTCCAGATAGATCTCAGTAACGTTTAAATATTATTAAACGTTTAAGTTTGTTGGTCATAGTTAAGGTGTGAGTAAATTAAAAAAAAACATTGTGTGTAACTATTTCAATACAATAAATAATTTTTTTTTTTTCAATTTATCAATATAAAAATCGAACAATTGTTTGTAAATGCATGTTACTGATAGTCAAACAAACCATGGAAAAAAAAACATTCTGTCAACTGAATTAAAATGTGTTTATTATTAGTAAAGGAATTATCTATCTATCTATTATAACTTATTAGATATAAAATAGGTGAGAAATCTCTTTGGACTAAAGTATCAGGTAAGGTGTAAAGATTTACGTTCTGCGTTATCTCCAACCTTAAGGGAAACTAATGAGCAAGTGTTGGAAGTGGAGTATGTCATTGGCAGAGCCTAAGTGTGCCATCGACGTCTCTGAGGATAACCTGGAGGAGTCTTCATTTTGCCTGTTATCTTCAGGTCATTAGTTCCCAAGCCCGCAGCCTGCACCGAGCACTCTTCCCACTAATCCCGACAAATGAAAGTTCCACAGCCACGGTCTTTCTTATCTCTCTTATCAGGGGCCTTATCAATCTTCCTCTAACTCTCACGCTCTCTCTCTCTCTCTCTCTCTTTTGTTGAACAAGAGAATTTAAGGATTCAATGATATCACTCTTAACTTAGTCATAATGACTTATGCCAGGTCAGCGTTAAAAAAGGAAAAAAAAAAAAAGATTAACTAAAGAACTGACGCTGTGACATATAAATAAGATAAGCCCAAGCGTAGATAATGCCTGAATTCATGAATTTTTGCCGCCTTTTTCACACTCTTTCTTACACATTCAGCCAACAACTAAGTTAGTCATCCCTCTGCAACTATATTGGATAAAATATTTACGTATTTAATTTTTAAAAATAGACAATCTTTAGCTTTGTACAGAATACAAAAACAAAATAAATAGTAAAATCATAGCGCTTCTTCTTAATATTTTATTTCCACAAGATTCCAAAATACTCAGAAAAACTTTATCTTAACTAACCTAATCCATTATGGCTAGCTTAAAATGTATAAAAAAAAGTACCATATTATCATTGGGCATTCTCCATACTATTCCACTAAAGCAAGACTGTCTTGTACGTGAAAAAAAAGTTTACCTGAAAGTATATAATTATGAACATATATACACGCACGCGAAAAAAAACAAAAAAACTTTCTTCTTTGTCAACCACTCGGCCTGTATTTATTTTTATTCCCAATAAATATTAAATTTTATATTTAAACGTTTATAAAAATATGTATTAATTTAAAAGAAAAATATATCTCGCTAAAAATTATGGATACTCAGAAGGTATCGTAGGTTATTTTTGTGCTTAATCGTGTTATACGGCACACTAAAGAATATGAATATTAATTTATTTGTGGTGTATTATCCCATGTAAATTTTAAACAATTAATGAGAGGAATTGAATGGATTCTATTCCCTCGCATTAATTGTTTAAAATTTTCGTGGGATAATACACCAAAACTAAATTAATATGTATAAATGAAAATAAAAAGTAAATAATGATAGTCGATAAATAGCTAAACATTGTCAGCTCCTTCTAGCATATGACGATGTATTCGTCTTTCTCGTGGGTAAGGCTCTCGCTAGTGTGTTGGGAATTTATCTAGCTCGTCCAGGTAGTGTAATGGAAACATACCGGCCCGAAAAGCAGGAGATCCAGGTTCGAGTCCTTGCTGGGACAGTTAGATTTTTTATTCTATTCCCTCGCATTAATTGACTCAAGAATATGTGCGATCAGAACACCTTTCTGGTAGCCAGGTTTTGTCCTATTGAATGAGCATATAAATAAATAGGTTTTGACCTTCCTAGATGCACACTAGAAATCCATGGGTTTTAAAAAGGAAAAAAAACTCAAAAAAGCACAGTGACGACAAAAGAGAGTACTCATAAAACGGTATTCTCTACAGACGACAGACTACATGAGACCACTCGTATGTCGTTAGGGCTTGACCAAGATAAAGGACAAGACAGTTGAACAACAAGTAAGGCTTAAGAAATGTAAAATTCCTAGTTTGTTTGTAAACTGACAATATTGTTATTACAGTACTAGTCAGCAAGAAACACAAAAAATGAGGCAAGTATTCAAGAAACGCCGAAAGTCAAACTTAAAAAAATTCTTGACATATTTAGAACACCTCTTTTCTAGAGGCGGCATAATTATAGGCAGAGATAAATGAACATAAATTCAATTAAATTTACATATATATATATATATATATATATATATATATATATATATATATATATATATAT
>KZ807335.1:219462-233463 GCA_000696205.2 Oncopeltus fasciatus | reverse complement strand
CCGAAACCCTGACTAATTTCTCCAGTACAATACTCGATCAATTTTAAATAATTATTCCAATATGAGAATTAAAATTTAATCATATTTATATAGCTAAGGCAGTTAGCTATACTAATTATACTACTGCCTTTATTAACAAACATTACATTTTTTAAAATTACTCATAGCTATATTGTAAATAGCGTTCCGTGATACACACTGGAGAAGACTTAACACTTGGATGAAAGCTAATGAGCACTTATCCCTTAACAGTCTAAGCTTGACAGGGATCTGCTTGGATTATCGCAGTTACTTCCTGTCATCACACTTTGAAAGTCTCAGATAAATGGAGGTTACCAGAAACCATGAATTATATAGAAAGCTTATTTATCATTTATATAATGATTAAACAAGGCGAGAGTTGACATAATAAAACTAATTAATCAAAAATAATAAATTATGATAAATATTACTATAATTTATAAAGAAATCATATCATGTAAATAAAATAGCGTATTTTATTTGTTATTCAATAAACATTTGTTTTAATTTTTTTTCGTATGATTAAAAATTATGTTTAAATTAATTTTTAAGGAAATACATTTCTCTGCTTGAAATTCATCACTTTTCATACAACCATACTACATGCAATCGTTTAACATACAAATATGTTTAATAGTATATAAATTATTCCATTTAACTAAGATTTAATTGTCCAGATTATTCTGGAAACTGTAATTAAAACTCTGAATTTTTTCCTGCCATAAAAAATTACCTTTTCTGTAGTTCCTTAGGTTTCCAATTTACAAATGCTCTTTAATAATATTAAATTTAATGTAAATAGCATAGAAATATAATAATATAATTTATAAAGATAAATTTGGTTATTGGCAACAAAAGTAAACCAAACCCGCAATAAAGACGCATGGATTACATATCCTAATTTCATACTGTAAGAGTATAACTCATAAGTATATATGATTTTAAAATCTTATATTGAAAATAATTATTTTTAATCAGATATAATTTTAAAATGTTAGAAATCTACTGTTTTGAGAGTAAAACATGTTCAAATTGTGAAATAATTTGTTTTTTACAAAAGCTAGGTCACTACTATTCCTACTTTCTCGCTGGACGTCTGCACAAGAATCTATTATACCGTTAGTAACGAGATAACTTAACATTGGAAAAGATTTCAGTATGTGAAGTACATTAATTGGTAGAGTAGTACATGCATTTTGGCTTTTACGAGTGGGGAGACAAGTCTCAGTACCTTGCCAAAGGGATAAAAGAACGAGGATGTTGAATTGAGGGAGACTCCTGCACATCTCACCCCCAAGGCAGCAGCGGCATAATGAGATGATGAGACGAGTTACAGAAAGTGGGGGAATTTATTAAAAGGAAGCTAATTATGAAAGATAAAATTTGAAGTTTCTCAATTCAACAGGGGCTTGTCTAGAGCCAGCAACTTTTGAATTTAATCGACTTACTTTTACAACGTCGTAATTACTTTATTTTTCTTCGGCAACTGCTTGCTTTAGCCAACTTCGTTATGTATTTAAGCACAGATTATTTTTATAATGCTCTGATGAGGTATTAACGGCGCTCTTTTTGTAATGAAAAAAGTTTTTTCGGTAGTGGTTTCTTCTTTTGTTTATTCAGACAGGTTTTTTATTTTCTGGATTAAAAGCAGGATTAAGAAACTACATCTACACATATTCTAGCTTCTTTAATCGTAATGAATTTAAGTCAAATTCAGCACGATTAATAATTATGGTCGAAAATTTTTTTTTACATACTTATGGCCAAATATGAGCTTTGAAGATGTATAAGCTAGTATTAAGTATTGTAAAGCTTTTGCTGAACGCTGTTTGCGTTGACCGGGATGTCATGTGGAGGGGATGAACTAGAGCTTTAGGGGATTATGAACTCTATTTCTGGTCACAACGTCATTTCCATAAATACTATCGATTACTAGCAGACTTTATTTTTGATAACGAGTTGGAGGTGATGTTTTTTATAATTTGAATGAAATTTCAAATTTAAATGAAAATCTAGCTCCATATAAAAATTTTCATTAATAGTAGCCTTTCCATGTCACATCACTTCAGGACCTGCATGGTATAAATATAATTCATTAAAACTATTTTAATATACCCACGTGTTAAAGAGTAAGTTAAAAAAAAAAACTATAATTATTCAAAGTATTAGTCAGTAATTAATTTTCATCAATGTCAAATTAAATAAAAAATTCCCTCATTCACGCGAACCCGGCCACACACATAATAAACTAAAATCAAGAACAATATACATACTAATTTTATTTTATAATAAATAATAGTTAAATTTCACTCTGAAAAAGAATAATAATTCTAAACAAGCCAATAAATAATATGTTATAGTACACTTGCAGATATCCTTTAAGGAAAATAATCTAAAGGGTTATTATAACTACCAATTAATATAGAACTATCATACATTTTGTAATCCGTCTTCATTGGTTTCTGCAAACCATCTTCTGTTGGCGAGCGCTTTCGGACATTGTCCATCCTCGTTGCAGAATACATGTGTTCACTGTCACTGTCTGTATTCAATTCAGTGAACACATGACAGTGAACACATGTATTCGGCCAAGAAGATGGACAATGTCCGAAAGCGCTCGCCAACAGAATATGGTTTGCAGAAACCAATGAAGACGGATTATAGAATGTAAGATAATCCTTTAAGGACGTTGATATCATGAAGTCCCATTTTAAATTGTTTTTACGGATCTTTTCACGTACCGCGATAATTCCTAAAAACCGCGAAGCTAGAAATTACGTTTTCATATTTTTTTATTTCATATAAATATCATATTAGTGAAGCATTTCTGACTTACTATAAAGAAAATTTCAATAATTGCATACATCTTCCCTTATTCTTCATTTATATGATCTTTCAGTTTCGTCCTCTTATTTTAACCTCCTAATATATTGCATATCCAAATCAAAATTAGAATTATAAAAATATAAAATTGAATAAGATTGTAAATATGTGAAAAAAGTGGTATATAAAAATTAGTTTTAATTGATTAACAATACATGGTACAGGTAAATAATCTAAAGGGTTATTATTATTTCTACCACCAATGAATATAGAACTCTCATACCTTCTATTCTCCGTCTTCATTGGTTTCTGCAATGAGGAGCTGGTTTCTGGAGATGGTTTGCAGAAACCAATGAAGACGGAGAATAGAAGGTATGAGAGTACATGGTACAGTTTAATAATTTTATTTATATTGGTCAATGCAATGACAAAGTTAAATTTTCTATTTTCAGGAATAAAAGTTTTAGTATTTTTTGTTCCCTACAACCCTCCATGGCGACTCAAACAAAGACAAAGGGATTGTGTTCAATTTGAGAGTGGTGGTCTCTGGACCCTTTCTTTCTCCTATAAAGTTACTCTTTTATCCTATTAAAGTAAAAAATTCTATATATAACTCAATTTAATTAATAATTGTGATAATATAGTTATTAAGAATATATGATTGTACAGGGCGCGATGATTTAAGGAAGACTGGTCGGTTAAGAGCCGGATAGACAGCTAATGGGTGACTAATCCTTCGAGGTCCCAAGAGAAGGGGGTTCCTCGTGTTGTGAATCCCCCTCCAGTAATGGCTATCGGATGTAGACAAGGGAAGGTAGATCACCTGTAATCCATGATCATCCCCTGCGGTAGCACCTGCTAATACCCAGACCTCCAGCCTGCTTCCGAGTGTGCCCCTCTCTCTTACTCAAGGGTTTTTGTGCGTCCCTCACTTCTCACATGTGCCTCTCATTCTGACTACGAAATCCCTCATTCTCTAGTAGCCAATATATCTCAGCATATGTTCTCCCTTTTTAAAAGAGTGAATGTTTTTCTACTTCCCTACCCATCAAATTAGTAAAATTATCCATCAGAGATGACTGTGGCACTTATCCTATACTTTAAACATATTTATTTAAATATAAAATGTTTTAGAATTTCTTTTTTTAACCTTCCTCAATTACCTAGACTTTTGGAGGGAGGAGCTATTCAGAGCTATATTACATTTAAACAGCCATGGAACTGGGCAGGTATTATTTATTGATGAAAGCTTGTCCTGTGCGAGTCTTGAACCTCATGCCTCATGACATCACCATCAGCCTCATGACATCCGAACAGATCACTTCGGTCAGTTTGTGCCTTGATGTTTTTAAATTAATAATGATCAAACTAATATCAGCTAAATATTCATAATATATTAATATTAAGACTCACTTTAGAGGTAATTAGTTAACCAACGACCTCTAAAATGAAGGATTGGTAACGATATTTGAATAAATAAATACTGTTTTCCTGTTAGTTATAATAAAATTCATGATTTACTTATCCTAGAGCAGAAAAATCTTTCACTCTAATTGACCCGATGGAAGCCTGAAATTTAGACCAAAACGTTTGCAATAATGAAACTTATAAGTTTAAAAATTAGTTTTTAGTTAAATCACATAACCGAATTCCCGACCAACATCCTTCCAACCAACATTAAGACATTTAATAGAATTCACAATAAAAGTATGTTTATGAAAGGGTGGCTACCTATAGTGAGATCCTCCCACACTATGATCCTAAGTCATCAAATAGGGGAAGAAGAAAAAAAAAATCTCCCTGACCAATTTGATGGCAACACTCAAACAGCTATCATCATCCCGTCCTTAGATTTAGCATACTGACGAGATTGTACAGTGCCGAGAGACTGATAAGCTTTAGATCATCTCTTTTAAAAACGTTTAAGAGATCAGGTTGGGGTCATTGTGACCCGATACTTTTTTATTACCAGAAAACTCAAACGGTATCCTGTTCGAACCTAATTAAATAGTCTTAAAAAGTATCTTTATAATAAGCATATACATTTATATGGACAATCTTCTTCAGGCCGCGACGACAGAGGTTTTGGAGTCGTGTTTTGGCAAAGCTATTGCATGTAGTGCATGTTCGTGCTACCTCTTATACATCTTCATTTTTACTATCCCGAAATGACTCATATGCAAATGTTGCAATACACTTTATCAATAATATCCATAAACTACGACTCTCAAGAATAATAAAATACTACTATTTTGGATGGTGAAGGCATCCCATTTGACAATGTGTTATTTAAAATTTTCCGAAATTTATCGAGGCTATTCGTTCTCAACAAATTTTAATTTGAAATTAAGCTCACCATCAAGGCTTTTGGGATGATTATGTATTTACAGAAAAGATTTTAAAGGTTGGCTAATTCTCTTTACAGTTATAAATAAAATTTACTTGAATTCATATGTACATTTAACGAATCACCGGTAACAAGAGTAAGCAGTGAATGTAAAAAAAAAAAAAAAAAAAAAAAAGTTTATGAGATTTATTTCTGTTTTCTTTACCATTCCAAACGAACAGTGCGGATATAACGTGGAAGTGGAAACAAATTCAAATCCGACAACGAGGTACACCAGCGAGGTACACGAAGATATTTACAAGGGATTTATGTAAATCTGCCCGAGTAGGAAATAAGAAGGGCTTGCTGGGGGGGTGGAGGGTCGAACCACCAAACACGAAATTCGCCCACTCAGTGAACTGGGAGTGGAGGGGGATATGCTAATCCCAGGGTTGTCCTACAGAGCGTGCCACTGTCTCTGCTCGCTCTTCTGGCTATATAAACAATTTAAACGCGAGGACCCCACTTACCCCTGTGTGCCCCGCTGCCCGATACACTGCTTGAGCACCGAGCCCGATAGCACTCGACCACAACCTGTGGTGCTTTGGAACCACCTGGCCACGTACTGCATACATTCCCTAAATCTACATTCATAAGTTTTGTGAATGAACAGCTCTATAAATTATTGTATTGCATTGTGAGATGAATTAATAGGATTCTGGTAGATTATATAGGACCAAAGTTTTGTTTAACTGTAACCTTTTTTTTTGCTATAACAGACATTTCCTTTCTTCTAAGCCAATATAACATTGGCATCCGTTTAGCACTAACTGATTGCTTTCACAAAAAAAAAAAAAATGAGTCTTCTCAAAGCCATGTGTGTCAAGAATAAGATGGCATCCAGTAAATAGCCCTACCTTCCACGACCACTCTGCAAGTGGTTGTGCATGGGATTAAAAAAAAAAAAACATGTTCATTATTTGAAATTCCATTTATTTTTCGACAGGAGTTTGTTTTCCAAATGGCACTATTAGATTTGAATGTATGAAACACTCACCCACAAAAAAACTTTTAAAAGCATGACCTAGGTATTTAACATCTATTTCAGATTATCAAAGTAATCTTCGATAGCAAAGTTATTGTTACCGTCATTTTCTAGTCACTGAGTTCTTACTTTTTGCAATTTACTTAACCATTATACTAATTTTTGACCAGATTTTACGAGTTTTAGCTTTATATAAATATTATCCTTAAATTAAAAGTCATTAGCTTTTTTTTTTTTTGATTAACTTTTAAAAATATAAATAAGGAAATGAATTAAAACTTTAACTTCTATATTGAAACTAATAAACCCCTTTTATTTCGAAATTATTAAGAGTAACTAAAAACTCTAATGCAGTAAAACAGTAGTTTTCTCAGTAGTTTGTAGAAAACAAAACAAACTGCGACTTAATGTATATTTTAAACTTTCTGATTTATTAGTTATTATTCGAAAAAATGGTTTGAATTTATTAGAAATATGCAAAAGGCTACACCAATGACCGAAATACAAAATATCAAAATTACAATCTTTATTTTTCGCTCCATCTACACGCTAAGCTTCTAAAGAAGTTACAATTTGTAGAAAACTTATGAACTGTATTGATGATGAACTACTTGTTGAATTAGCTAAACAAAAATAGCTCACAATAAAACAATTTTTTAAGAAGTTACAAATATTTAAGTTGCATCTCCCCTCTATTATTATTTTCTTTGACACAACTGAAATCCCGGAAGATATATTTCTGAATTTTTTAAGCGTAATCTCTATATCACGCCTCTAGTATGTGCTTCGAATACCATCATTGTGCCCATACCTGTTTAAAATGAACTATATAAAGTACATATAGCCAAACTAATGAATCTCATGATACCCTATGTATTATATTACATTATATCCAGAAAATAAAATGAAAAAAAAATATATGAGATTAATGTTTCAAAAAGAATATCATCCACTCATGTCTAAAAATTGTTACTCCAGCACCAATTCAAAAAGTAGCGAAGGCTTCAACTTCAAAGAGGTCTACTTTTAATAATAAACATAATGTATCTCTTTTTGACCGGTCAGAGATATTTTTGGAGTGTGAACTTGCACCCTAACGTAATTCTCATTTTATTTTTAAATCTATTTTAAAATTAATATAAATCCTAAACCTCCCTTAACACCTAAGGGAAAAAGGGGGAACGAACACCTTCTCAGTCATCCATTTATTCGTAAACTAATATCTCTCCGGCCCTCTTCCTCCGGCGAGAATACTAATGGCCCAAATCCAAATTTAATTTTAAAAAAATTAGAAATTTGTATATATTGATAATGTTTTTTAAAATTATTTTCATACTGCTGAAATACAAGCTAATCATTTAGAATAATCATGAAATATCTCTTTTTAAACAACAATCAACCAATTTATAATTAAATAAGAATTTAAAAAAATATTTTGCAAATATTTTGGTATACATTTTCAATGATATCTCCTAAACTAACACCAACACCAAAAATGTAAGGTTTTAAAACTCCCAATCATTATTTTTATATTACCATAGCTTTGCTAGGGATAACCATTGAGTGAATTCAAACATATCTCACCTTCGTCCTTAGCAAACACCGAAAGAATACATTAGTTGGGACCACTTTCCCGCTTCATTATATTTGTTCGATAAAAAAAATTGTCTTCCGTACGGACGTCTCGTTAGAAAATAAATGTGGCCGGCTAGGAAAATGTATCAGTCATCATGGGACCTATCATAAATTTCTCTAATAATTACATAAATGCCCATAAAAAAAGGGATTTTGCTTGCTTCCGAACAATCGATACCTAAAATAAAGCTTCAGAGAACAATTATTACAGTGTGTCCTTGATGAACGACGAATGAACGAAAGCGACAAAAACAAAACAGAAGGAAAACAAGCCCTTCGTTAATTAAAGCGTCACTCCTGCACACAACATACACAAATGTTCTTGCGAGTAAAAATAATCTGTAGCTGTTTTTTTTTAAAAAACAACTAGAAGTAATTCTTCTATCGAGGAGGACATGTTTATGTTAAATAAACAGCCATATCCCTTTTTGTAGGAATATTACAGAGGGAAATTCAATAATAAGCTCTTTGACAGGACTACAAATAGATGACAGCACATTGGTTAAACCGGGAATACCTTCTATCTTGCTTCAGATTTCCATAATATTTCCTCAGACAAAAACAACAGAACAACAAGGTTTTGAGAGCTAAACGAGCCTGTGAATTATCACTGTTACAAATTAACATAAATTAACCAGGATTCTTTTTATCTCCTATTTTTATATATTCTTTTAATATCACTCATTCATAATTATATTCATTTTTTATAAAAATATAAAATTTGTTTAGCTTTCGCCACTACTGCTGATGGCTATTTTAAAAGCACACTTAAAAATAACAATGGCCCATATATAGTTTGTAATTAGAATTAACTAAAATTAGCTGTATGTACTTTATAATTTTAATATAAATTCTATTGTTGCATGATTAATATCAATTAATAATAGGGTGTCATATATTTTAAAAGAACTTACAGTGAAATTTTTAAATTTTAATTACTATTAAAGTTATAGCTATGGAATAATATTAACTAATCCAACAGTGAAAATCATAGTTTAATAAAATATTAATAATGATCAAATAAAAGTTGTACTATATTAAAAATGTACGTAATGCAGTGCTGTGATATGTACATTGTGATCCGAAAAGTATGGATTGTTGGTTTTTATTATTTTATTATTGCTTTATTATAAAGCATTAGATTAGAAAGCACCATAGTAGACATTATTTTACTGTGGTGAGAAACAATAACCCTTTGTACTAGAAGAATATTATTTGCGTGTTATGTTTTAGTAAAACTGGAACAAATACTGAAGAAGAATCTAAATTATATTTCAAGTTGCTTTAAAATCAATAATATACAATAAAATTACTTTGATTATTATAGTTTTTAAACTTCTTAACCTATAAATCTGTTAATAGCTGTCATTTTCTATAGTGGGGAAGAGGAGTAATGTAAAAAACAATCAGAGAAAATATTAAATGTGGTTTAGTGTATAAAATGTTTATACTAACACAAACACAGATACACACACACACACACTTACTTGTATGTATATGTATATATCTGAAAATCTTGGAACACTACGAAAATTCTGTAACTCTTTGTTACATTAAATTGCGGTTAGCGTAAATTATAAAATCATATACATATAATCGTGTTTGCTACTTAATACAAATAAAATGAAAGCCTTCGATAGAGGAAAATGTAAGATTTATACTTATTTAAGGAGAGTCTTTTCGGCTCTCATCAACATATTCATATTCATATTCATAGTATTAAGGCTTTATTAGACAAGAGCCAGAACCTTACAAACACAGAAAAACAATTAAATAATATATATGTATACATAATGTTTCAAAAAGAATATCATCCACTCATGTCTAAAAATTGTTACTCCAGCACCAATTCAAAAAGTAGCGAAGGCTTCAACTTCAAAGAGGTCTACTTTTAATAATAAACATAATGTATCTCTTTTTGACCGGTCAGAGATATTTTTGGAGTGTGAACTTGCACCCTAACGTAATTCTCATTTTATTTTTAAATCTATTTTAAAATTAATATAAATCCTAAACCTCCCTTAACACCTAAGGGAAAAAGGGGGAACGAACACCTTCTCAGTCATCCATTTATTCGTAAACTAATATCTCTCCNCACTGGCAGCTGCGATATATAGTAATCAAGAACAAGTGGAATAGAGACTGCAGCGCACACACAAAAAGAAAAATCATATGTAGTAAAATTTTCTGGGATCTCTCGCCCTTCATCGGTGTGGAGTGAAGGAGTGACATATTCTTTTCACTCCTCACCGACGAAGAGCGAGAGATTCCTGAAAAATTTTACTCCTTGTGATTTTTTCTTTTTGTGTACGCACTGCACTCTTTATCACACCTGTTCTTGATTACTATATATATAGACACACACATACACACACACAGAAAATTAAGAGTCTCTCTTTGTTCCTAAGGATGAAGGGCGAGATATTTTCTCGAAAATTTTACTCATTGTAATATATATGTGTGTGTGTGTGTGTTAGTTCGGTTATCAAACAGAGTTTAAGGATTCAAATATTCCGAGAATATTCTTCACGTTTTTCAGGGCAGGATTGGGAATAGTTACAGTTAAGCCTAGTAAATGTAAATCAACAAATAACCTAAGTAATGTGTTAATGTAGTTTTTGTTTTGTGTTTAATGTAAGGTTCTGACTTATGGCCAACAGGATAAAAATGTAATCCTGCTCTCTCTAAAAAAACATAAAAATAATAAAATGAATTGAACTACATTAAAAAAAAAATATCTTAACTTTTTTTTCAATCTATTGCTCAACTAAATCAAAATATCAGCGTTTGAGAGAAAAAATATGTAATTGAAAAAAAAAAAATGTCGAGATTGTTTTGAGGATAATTGTGTGCGTTAGCTTCGGATTATGCTTTTTAGAGTTTTACGATAAGCGGTGTGAAGTGAGAAATTTAATCATGTTCCATTTTGTTAATCAAAACGACAAAAGTTGATGTAATGCAATCGATGAAGTTGATTTTGTTTGGCAGAAAAGCTCTAAAAGGTTTATCGCGTGGAAATTGTAATGTCCAAAATATATCTGCTATTAAATGGAATAAATTACTTGTCGTTTATTGGGTGTCAGGAATATTTTAAGGATTTCACAGAGAGTGGAGACAAAGGATTTAAAGAGAAAAAAGGTCGTTTAATTTGAGAAATAAAACAAGAAAATGATAATAATAATAACACAAAAAAATAAGTAATTACTTATATAACTATGTATATGTTATATAATTTAAATAATTTGTTTTTCCTTGTGAGGAAAAAATGTGTAGCTTTAAAGATAGGAGAAAAGTTTCCAATGGCAACTAAAGTATAAGTTTTTACTTGTCCACATCAAATGGGGGTATTGGGAAATATTTGAACAAGTAGGAGTAAGAGTAATTTACCTCTAAATTTTATTTGAATTTAATTTAAATTTATAAGCCGACATTAGTTGTTCTTCTTAATTTCGCTTTTAAATGTAAGGGAAATGTTTGAGTTGCCAGTGCGCAAAATCAGACCACTAAGTTTGGAGAATTACCTGAAATGTCAGGTGCAAGTTCAATAAATTTTCCTTCTAGTAAATTATTATTAAGTTCAGAACAATAATACTAAAAAAATGTATATTTACCGACAAAATATATTTACCGTTTCTTTTTCCGGGTTGGACCGTGTCAAGTTGTTGATATTTGCCGAGCTTTCGCACATCATGTGATGGCTTCTTCAGGGCTGAAAAGAGAATGAGAGTTGTAAAAGAGAGATTTTAAAAATAAATAAATAAATAAAAATAAATTTGGACGAAAAACCTTTGAAACTTCAGAAACCCAGGAACTGGAGGGAGATCCAGGGTTTTCGCGAGGAATTCCGGAAGCAGTTTATCTTCTACCACCCCCACTTCACAACCACCGACCAAGTGGGGGCTAGAATTACAGTGGGGTGTTAGTGGACCCCAGATGCCAGTAAAACCATTATGCCTCGTCGGGCCCGTCCGGACGGATCCATTTTATTTATTCCCTATTATGATTATTCTGGGAATTGAGACTGAAGGAGTTATATATATATATTTTTTTCTCCAGTCCCCTCGGCTATCTCCAGGGGCCTCTCTCGCGCGGTGCCACCACCACCACCGAACTGGAGCCTCCGGCAGCCGATTGGCTGGAGGGAATTGGCCTGGATCGGGAACCATCCGCCAGCCACCATCTCACACCCCCGACGCCCTCCTTCCAGGCCGGCGATTTACCAGAGTTCCCCAACTTTAATTAGAATGTAAGATGGGCTCTCAGAAGCAGGCAAGGGGTAATGGAGAGGGTGTTACACAGCTTACCAATCAGATTTAGAATTTGATATAATACTCCTATAAATTATTTTATTAACAACAATTATAATACCAATAATTTCGGAACATTAAAAATTCAAATATTCATATTATAATATTTAAATACAAAATTAAAGCAAACTAAGAAAATTTGGAATAGGATTTTCTGATACTTAAGAACACTAAGCTTCACAAATATCATTAAAAATTATAGTTCTGCGTTTTTGAGATCAGTGGTCTTAGCGAATGCGTAACAGAGAAACTCTGGATTCTCTAAAGCATTTAACTTTTTAGAATTAATTTTTCAATAATCAGCCCATACTTATAACTTCGCCCCAATACTTACAAAAATTAAGTTANAGAGAAGACGGATACAGATTGAGCAAAAACTGGAAACCAGCGCTAATTGACAAGAGGATCCAACCAATCAGTGACCAGCTACCTGACTACTCCAGAGACCAGCCACCAGAACACAGTATCAACCAATGGGAAGGCAGACTTCGCCCAAGGACAAGACCGCGCCGGGATTATACACCACCTGGTGTATAAAACATGGTAAATATATACCATCTGGATTTTTTAAAAATCTCTCTACAACTCTCATTCTCTTTTCAGCCCTGAAGAAGCCACCACATGATGTGCGAAAGCTCGGCAAATATCAACAACTTGACACGGTCCAACCCGGAAGAAGAAACCTTAAATATATCTGACGACCGTCGAAGCCTACGTGAACAGACAAAATAAATGTTTTATAAGTGTGGCAGTATTAAATGACAAGGAAAGTTCAAATACATACACTCATTATACTGAGGAATTCGTTTATTTCATGTAACGGACTCCTTATTATTGATAATCAAAAATTTATTTCAGTACATTTATATCTATCTACCGTGTATTTTCCAGAGATGAGACCTCCTTATATATAGCCGAAGTATATTTATTAAACCAACTGGTTGAAGGAAATGCTTCAAGAGAATTTATGAAATATATAGCGAAATGAGGGTGGGGGGTGGGGGTTTTCTTCAGCCCCTTTAGCCGATAAGATGGCGGCTGTCGGTATAGTGGAGGGGGTAGGTGAGGGAAGTGTGAAATTTACTGATTCTCATTTCCTGAGGATCCCCTTATCCACGAAAGAGCATTGCTGTCGTTGGGAAGAGATTTCTACTGCTACCCCCAGCACATTTATTTAAGAAGATGGGAATGCTATTTCAAACAGCCCAAAAATACATCAACGTTAAAGTCTATAACGTAGGAGCTGCGAAAACTAACCAGATTTCCCACGTTTCATTATGTATGGATATAACTTAAGAGTAACTGACTAAATTTAATGTAAAAGAGAACAATGAGGATGAAAGTAACAATAAATTTGCTACAGAGGCCAGAAAGAAAGATAGGAGGAAGCGCTGAACCCTTGATGTTGTATTCGTAATATTATTCCGCAATAAACATTCTTAAAAAATTTTTTTGGGTGGGGGTAAGTCGAGGTAGATTAA
Organism: Oncopeltus fasciatus; assembly: GCA_000696205.2. Taxonomy (NCBI): domain Eukaryota; kingdom Metazoa; phylum Arthropoda; class Insecta; order Hemiptera; family Lygaeidae; genus Oncopeltus; species Oncopeltus fasciatus. Next base: position 219,825 of record KZ807335.1, on the reverse strand, counting down.
AAAAAAGTTTTAAAAAATGAGTTGTTGTTTTTTTTTCAGAAATAATTATTACATTGTAAGCCATCTTCAGGGCTATCATGAAGGCGAAAGGGGAACGTTCAACATGTGTTGAGAGAGTCTCAGCAAATATTATAACCATGTAATTAATATATTTTATTTTATTTTAGCTAATCTACCCTAGTAAAATTATAACTTTTGCAAACCGAAAATTGAAAGTATTCAGACGATTCTTAAGTAGATTATTTTAGGGTAAAGATTTTTAAATATGTATTAGTTCAAAATGTTAACACACAGCGACCTAATTAACTTCCAGATTAAATCGGCATTATTATATATATATATATTTATATGTTATTTATATAT
>KZ807335.1:149772-160698 GCA_000696205.2 Oncopeltus fasciatus | reverse complement strand
CTCGTTCAACTCGTTTCCTCCAAAGCTTTTGGAGAAATGCTAACGGATCAGTATAGGGATGTGCGTAAGTGTCAGAGAACTGGACAATACACTTCGTTTACAATGCGGATCGGAAATATATATATATATATATGTGTGTGTGTGTACATATTTATTATTTTTGTTATTTATATATTGTTTCTCCTGTCCAAGATTTCCTTTACAAAGAGAACGAGAGAATGAAACAGGTAAGGTAGCATATTTTTTTAATTCAAGTTGTGTTCTCAGAACTTCTCTTTCAAAGAAAAATATAATAACGAAATTGAATTAAGTCATAAGATGATATAAGTCCGTTCCATTCATTAAAACTAATAAGGCTTATTTTCGTAATTCAGATGTAACAGCCTATTAAAATGACTTAACGAGAGCGATATATATATAATAAAAAAAAAATTAAAAAAAAAAAGGAATTGTTTGCTCTGGAAAGGCGATCTGGCTGTTTGTTTCGAAAACCTGAACGCTTACTCAATTAGATGAGGCTAATGGCGGGGAGGAGGGGAGTGCTTGGAGATAAAATACGGGCCAATAACAAGAGAGCTCAAACAATTTGCTAGAGCTGGAATCGGGGCGAACTTAAATTGGAATTGAAATTAAATAACAGATTTACAGGGGTGTGTGGATATCGGCTGGCGACACGGAAACTGATTCCATCCTATCAGATATCAGATAGGAAACAGTGTCGCTTTCAACAGATAATTCCCATAGACATTCATATGGGCACTCTGTCCGCTAGCAATCATCCTCCTATATACAGGAGTTTATTATACAAATAAACATAAGATTAACAGGAGAACTAATACATTACTTCCAATTTGAGCGATTTGTCTGATTTTCACATGAAAATGCCAGTTAATTTTGAATATTAAAATACTAAATACCTACAATGTAATTAACCGATTTAGAGTAAATTATAGCTTTTATATTTGTTATAGTTTATTTTCATTTTATATTTGTAATAAGTATGTGTGTGTGTTTCTTTATGAATTCCTAAGAAACACTATAAAATTAATTTTTTCAGTTTATATGTCGCCAAAAAGTTCTTATATTATTGAATAATGAAAGACCCAAAGAAATCAAACAAATTTGATTGATTGAAAAACAAGTAATAACTGAATTTGTAATACCAATATTATGAGATAATTAAGAAGAATAAATATTTTAAATGGAATAATTGATTTGGAATTATTTAGAGTGAGTATTGGTTCTTTTGAGTTTTTAATTCATAATTCATTTTATTGATAGAAACAATACCAAATACTTTCATGCGGTGTTTCACCATATTTAATAAAATAATCCCAAAAAACAGAATTTTTTGGCTGGTTTTCACAGTACAGTAGTGGATTATAAAATTTTGGTTATAATTTGTCGATGAAAAACGATACAGTAGTGGATTATAAAATTATAGTTATAATTTGTCGATGAAAAACGAAAATTAAACAAATAAGAACAATAAGTTTTACAACTCTTACATTAATCAACAATTTTTGCATCTGGTGTGCCACTTCACATCTTTTGAGTGATGGAAAATTCTAGTTTTTATCCTTAGTGTTTCTTGACTGTCAAAATTTAGAAAAAAAACATTTTTTGAAATATTACATTTGTCTATGCTGTCAGTAATTGATATTTCACTTTTATATGAAACTAATTAATTGCTATTGCTATTGCTATTGAAGACTGCTATTGAGGATTGCTTTTGCTATTGCTATTAAGGGACTGCTATTGCTATTGCTATTGAGGATTGCTATTGCTATTGCTATTGAGGATTGTTGTTGAGGATTGCTTTTGATATTGAGGATTGCTATAGAGGATTGAGAATTGCTATTGAGGATTGTTATTGCTATTGAGGACTGCTCTTAAGGATTGTTATTGCTATTGCTATTGAGGATTGTTATTGAGGAACTGTCATTGCTATTGATATTGAGGATTGTTATTGTATTGAATGCTATTGAGGATTGAGGATTGAGGACTGCTATTGAGGATTGCTATTGAGGACTGCTATATAGGACTGCTATTGCTATTGAGTGGCCTGCTATTGAGGACTGCTATTGCTATTGCTATTGCTATTGAGGAGTGCTATTGCTATTGCTATTGCTATTGACTGCTATTGAGGATTGCTATTGCTATTGCTATTGTTAGATTTCTTATTATAATTTTTTGTTATCTCTGCGGCTAAATTTAATTTTTTTTGCACAAATGAATACGTTATTTTTATATTTTATTAATCACTTTTCTCTTTTAGTTATATTACTTACTAAAACTGGAATTTATCACATTTTCGTCTGTTTTTAAACAAAATTAAGGAACCAAAAGAAAGTCTCGAGGGCCATGGAAGAGATGAAGTTACTTCCGATNAAGGAACAAAAAAAAAGTCTCGAGGGCCATGGACGAGATGAAGTTGCTTCCGATATTGCGTCATAGCAGAACGGAACGCCTTCAGATAGGCTTTAATAATGTCTGAAAGACGTCTACAGAATTCCGCCTCCAGAATTCCCACTATTGACGGCCTTTATCTAACGAGATGAAGCAAACGAGGTTATCCCAAAGGCACTCAACGAAACTCCGAATGAATAGTAAAGGCTCAGCTCGGGGGAGCTTGTAAAGTATTTAGTTAACTTCTGCTAACCAGAAGTTAGTTAGTGTATGAAACACAAAAGGCTTAGTGAGAGGATTCACTGACGACATTTTTTTTTGTTGTTGTTGTTGTTGATATCTGTAGTAAACTTATTTTTATTTAAAAGAGATAACCAAACAGGTGAAAAATAAACAAAACCCAACAAAATTATAAATAACTCGACTTCTATTGCAGATTGGAATAATATACTTTATAAAAACTAATAATTAAATTTACCCATTATAAAAAATAACAGAGGTAATGACGAATTTCAATGTTGATTATCCCCCCTTCCCATCTATATCTGACATGAGTCAAACCTTTATTTCTCATCTCCAACATTATGGAATAACAAGTTTCAAAATTTTACGGCGTAGCATTTACATATATCAAGTATATTTTCTATGCCATCTGTTTCTCTAAATAAATTTAAGTTCACATTAGAATGATAAAGTTAAATTAGTAAAGGTAAAACTACTATGGTCTCCATAGTAGACAAAACCGAAATAGAATAAGATGAATAGAGATTATATTTATTACACATTTATTGGTATAAATTTATAATATAGAGAAAGATATAAATTAAAATGATTGATAACGTGATGTATGGTCATTTACAATTCTCATTCACGATTGTACAAGTCTTCTAGAAGGCGACACTTAAGGTTTTCCTAAATAAACAATTATCTAATTAATTGTAATAAATTAAATGTATTTATTATTTTCATATACATAATAAAATAAGACTAAACGCACTAGAAAAATGTCTGCTATCGTAAATAGTAATTTATTTTTAATAATTGTAGTTTGACGTTGTATTGCTATTCATTAAAAAAAAATGGTTAGTTAAATTCAACATGAGCTCACATATACGCATGATCTACCACGGTATTGTTCTTAAAATTTCTTTCAAGTAATTTCCGAAAATATCAAATTAGAAAATACAGGACACCCAGAACATATAGAAATTACATGTACATAAAATATCCACTTCTATATGTAAATTATATCCACGTTGCGTTGTAAATTACAGAAATATTTCCAGATATTTATGTACAAATGTAGAACTAATCGTACGTATTATCATGAAATACCGAAATATTACTTTCACTTTAAAAAGCAATGCAGTGCACCGGAAACAGCTTATTCATCCGAAATTTTCTAATATAAGTAATATTACATTGAATTACACATAGAAATTATAAATAAAATAACGAAAATGAAATAATTTCAAACTTATTCTACCTACCCCAATATTTGTTAAAAGCTCTTAATTAAAAAATACTGTCTATTTTTCATATTTGTTTTTAATAGTTTTAGCCTCCCTTTCAACCATTTAGGGTCATGGAAGGAGAGGCTACCTACAGATTGTCAAATCCATTGCTCAGGAGAAACTTTTTTCGACCAGGGTGGGATTTGAACCCGCAGCGCTAGGATTGCAAAACCATTAATTATTTCATATTTTCAACATTTAGAGAAGTTAAATAATAAGAGTGGCGTAAAACGAAAACAGAGTTTAAATGTAATTGGGAGACTAGTTTTTTTATTAATATTCTAATAGTCAATAGTCTGTCTATCCTCTGGGCAGACAGTAATTTCTAAATACATTCCTGGCCAGCTAGTCTAAATTCCTTAGACTTGCGACCACTTATGCAGGGATATCATGTACGATCATTTTTGTCATGTAGTGCATCTACAACTGGTCTTGATGCTCTACATTCTGGATTTATAATGAGAACTAGTCATTATTTACTAAGTACTTACAATTTCTGTGAAATACATATATATTTGACGGACAATAGTTATTACTAATAAACGACTACTAAAGATAATTATATTTTTCAGAAAATTATAAATCGCATAAATTGATCGTTCTTTTAAAAAAATATGCAAAAAAAAAAACATCTAATAAATGTTTTATTGTCTCTCCAAACTTATAAAACCGTACTTAATGGTGAGGCTGCAAGGTTTTTAAAGATCACAGATTTGACAAGCTTAAAATACTGTTTGTATTATATCTTCTACATCTGTCTAAATACTTATTTAAATGTGAGCGTTTTAGCGTCTGAAATTTTTGTAAAACGATGAAACCACAGTCAGTTTCTTTAAACTTATTTTTTTCAAACCTTTTGGTGAGATCGCTAATGGCTAAAATCAATCGAGGAGAATGGGAGGTTTAGAAAGAGATCAAAATTCGAAATCCTAATATTTTCGCAATTCTGAAACGGGTGCATCTACTACTAAGGGTGAGCACTTTCTCTTAACCAGACTTCTGGTAGCTGGTCTGAAAGACAAAAAACACCTGAAACTGTTAAAGCTGGATTGGATTTTCTTTGTCCACATAATATCGCCAGAAGGCGTAACAGCTGATTCCAGCAAAACGGAAGTTTTAATGAGTGGGCTTATAACTTTTAACACAATCTCACCGAAGGGTTTGTCAGCTCTTTCCCCTGGCTTTTTTATATGTTTTGAAATTTCGCTTATATTGCTCATACGTCGAATCAGCAACTTTAAACTGGCCAAAGGTTTATTTTCGACGAAATGTAAAACCTTTCATCTGACTAACTAAAGAAATTCATAACTTACGAACCAATTATGTCTTAATCAAAGCTAAAATATTGATTTTTAGTATATCTACTTGTGAGCTTACCCGTGGTTCAGAGAAAAGGCGATACTTCCAGAGACGGAACAATCAGACGCGACGGTCTGCGGTAAACGAAGAGTAAACCAATCACGGACTTCGCTGAACGTTAGAACTCCAGCGCCAATTAATTTCTCATTTCAAACTGAGACCGATGCAGAATAAACTCTGTTCGTAGGATTCACGGGAAGAGCGTTGTAATTATCAATGACAAATAAATGGAATTTGAGAGACAAGATGGCTCTGGTGACGATCTTGAGGTTAATTGAAAACCACCGTCTCATTTCGCTCTCATTGTATGGTCTTCCTTGTTAATTACATGCTTATTTGAACTGTACCCGTTGCTCTTGACTTCCGTCAAGAATTTATTCTACAATGGCCAACAAAAATGTTCATACAACTTTTAAATAATTTTTAAATGACAATGTTTTTAGGAAAATATTGATCTTCACAGAAATGAATGACGTCCGTTATGCATGATAAGCATAGTTTTTTTATTATTACTAATAATTGTTTATTTATTATACTCTGTTTATGAAAAATCTCTTAATTTTATGATACATATATATAAAAAAAAGCATCAGAACAAAAATAACTGCCCAGGGAGTTATGGTCCATCGATACCACTCCTAATAAGTTGAAACCCAGGAAGACGCGAGGCCATCTCAGTTCTAGTCGTCACGGTGGTTGGAAAGGATTGAAGTCAGACGACAGGGACTGGGCAAATAGATAGGTAAGGGGGCGGAAGGTTCATGATCATTCAAAAGCTTCAGAGGGATTTGTTCTCTGCTGCTGAGAGGCTGGACAGGTAAGAATAAGATGCTTCATTTCGTAAAGCATAGTCTCACTCCATGTCTCACTAATGACAGGCGTTAATCAGAGCTAATTACTTTCGTTATAATTTAACTTGATTGAGCGAGATGGATAATGAGGAGAAAATGTGATATCACAAAAGGGCTACCTCTGAGCTGACAGAAGATGGCAGCCACACTCTATCCCTTTATTTAAATTTTTAATTGTATTTCTATATCATTTTACAAATTTTCAAAAAGTAAATAATAAGAAATGTACATTTCTTATATTATGTTCTTTATCTTGTTATTGTTATTCTACTAATAATAAAGTTAATTCAAGATTTTCTGTTTCACCTTCCACGAAATTCCTGTTTTCTTGGTTTAAGCTATTTTAAGTTATACAAACAAATCTCAAAAGAAAAGGACATTTTCAGAATTTAATTTTTTTTATTTTGATGAGTGTAGGATGGGCTTTTTAAGCCTAATACCATAGGGAACATTAATTCAAAACTTATTAAAAGTTAAACTTTCTTATTCACTAAATATGATTCAATTAATCCAAGAAGTGGGATAAATTACTTTTCATTATATACTTAATGCTACATTATATTTATATCTTATTACAGTCCATGCATTCAATATTCAATTAACTCCAGCCAAATGTTTTCATTAATAATGCAGCTCTATAATGTTTAAACGGGTTTATTGTTATATTAAAATTAAAATGGCAGCATAGTATTATCACAGAATAACATTATTACGAAAAATCCATATTAAGGGAGATATTTTGGTATTGAACTTGTATGGTTTCCTGCACCCCAGTTCCGCTACTTCCCCCCCTCCTATCCCTTAAGTTGAATCCTTTGATGTAATATCAATTCTCTTATCGAATAATATAAGCGTCTTTTATGTAGTTAATACATATTACATTTCAATAAGAAAATAAATGCTAATCCATAGGACATAATTGTAATTTAAATATAGCGAGCATTTCTCCATCTTCTATGCTGGCACGTTCAGTTTGTATGAACCTTATGAAATATAAAACATTACTTGAAAATTCGACCGAGATTGGTATTTTATTTTTATTAAAATGGAATAACTGATCGAATGGGGAGTTTTTGGCCGTAGAGATTATGAGTAGATGTTTAATGTTAAGGATCAGTCAAGAAATTTGAGTAATGAACATTTGCTCCCGGAGACGCGAGGTCTCCTCTAGCCTTCAATGATAGCCCTGAAGATGGCTCATAATGTAAGTCAAAACGTCAACAGATGATAAAAAATGCACATTTTTTAATTGTTATCAACCCCAACAAAAAAATCTACTTTTAATTACAGATGATATGCAATAATTACAAAAATTTGACGATGTCATTCTAGAACAGAATGTCATAGACAAACTTCTGTCGAATATTTTATCATGTTTTATTTTTTAAATTCAGTTTTATATATGCCAGGGCAAATAAAATAAAGGAGCTATTACCAAATCCGTTGCAAGACAAGTCCATGCACTTAATATATATATATATATTTAAGCCTCCGTTAAATATTTAAGATATAGATTAATAAATATTTCGCGGAGGCTTAAATATTTTACATAGATCCATATCTGTAAATAACGTCTATAATCAATGTATAGATATCAACAATTAGTGCTAAACCATTAATTAGTGATTAATTGGCACTAAATTTTAGTTTTAAAAATGGTCGTGATTTTATAATATAAAATTGATTTCTACAAATAGAATCTTAGCAACATATTCTATTTGTAGAAATCGATATCTTTTTTAATACCTAAGTTGTCTTTTCTACTGTAATAATTTTCAATGTATCTTTCACCTTTCTCAGATTAGAGTAACTAGTAGCTCTTTCAAAGGTAAATTGTCTTCAAGTAATTTCTCTTCTTAATATGAACTTTGAAATTAATTTCTCTATCTTCATAGAAGCAGAAAATGTAAGCTTGTGGAATGTTCAATTACGTTAAGAGTTTATTAGTCTACCTACAGTTTTACAGTTGGTTTTAGACCCACAGCTAGTGTCTCTGTTCCAGTGAATAGACATATACATATTCTCCATTACATATATGTTTTACAACTAATGCAAACAAACATAATACATGAAAATCTAACTACAATATTTAATCTGTTTTAAGACATTTCGACACTTCTGTTGAGCAGTTTACTCTGAATTATTCTTCATTAGAATGAGAACTAAACAATTAAAATATTGTTAAAGACTGGGCAAGCACGAAACGAGAAGACCAGACATGTGAAGGAAGGAGCCTAGTGAAGAATTCCACCTGCTTCCTTGCCACAGAAGAGAAAATTATGTTTACCCAGAGACAGCTATTCGATTGAACCAGAAGTGCCTAGAACATTCTATAGTGTTATAAAAGCGGCACGCCTGGAGCTCTAGACTCGGTGACAGATTCCGTATCAGATCGCGCGTCTCAGAGGAACGATGGACTGGCCGTGGCCTTTGCAGTGCCGGTGACAGCAAAACGTTAAGTGACTAAAATTAAAGAGTTTAGAGAATTTAACAAGTGTTTTGAGGCCTCTTTGTAAATAAGCAGATTTAATTGATTTTATCTAATCAGTTAGTCGGCTAGTAATTTTGGTTTTCTATTTTTATTTATATGTAAGTTAGTAAGGGCAGTAGTTTCGATTGTTATCAGTATTTAGTAGGTACCCATGACAGTATTATTATTAAGGAGTTTTATTATAGGGTGCCCAATCAGTATTATTGAACAGTAGCCCATAGCAATATGAACCTCTCGGCGTCAAAATAAGTACGTCTAGGGAAGCTAACAGAAAAATATTATCAACAAATTCCCAATATCATTAGTCACTCTTTTCCTCAAACACTTCATGAACTTTGCGCTTTTCTCTAATCATCTTTCGTCCATCGAAATCACTTTCTAAAGATTATAAAAAGACTTGGGCTCACTCTCGTCTGTCTGTAATGATATTTAATAAATAGCATGAACGTCTATTGCTGCTGTCATTGCCAATTCTACAGTGTATAAATGTATGTTTCCCAATAACAAGACATCCAGCTGTACGTCTGCCACGGATCCTGAATGACGCAGCTGAAGGGAGAGGATTCCTCACAAATCCACCCCCGACGTAGACGAAATAATGAAATAGCGAGAGGGAACTCGACACCGCGGTCTGTCATCGTTTCCAGTGCGGCGGCTGGCGGGGGTTCACCTGTTGCTCTCACGCCTCCATACATGTGAAGTGTGACTGCACATCTCCTGATAGAGAAATTTCCCCGAGTGTCGGGGGGCTGAATGTCCCCCCTTTGTCAGTGTTCCCACTTAAGCCTACCCTCTTCTGTAGGCAGTATTTCAATTAGAGAAAAATTCCTAACCACCTATCATTCGCACATAATTAAAAATACATGTTGTTTATTAAAAGGAGATGGATTACGAAATAGCTAAATTCATTTTTAAATACTAAAATCATGTTGACACTGACATTTTAAAGTACAAAATAAAATATAATCAAATCTAAAACGATTCGCAATTCAACGACTAATGATAAAAATAAGGTGAAGTTTTGAAGTTGCTGGGAGATAATCAAGCATCATTGTTTTCTTACTAGATTAATAGATTACACTGGGGAATAATTTGAAACCTAATTTCTGTTGAAATAGAATTAGGCATACTAGTTTCAAAACTGTTTTTAGTTTTCTTCTATCACGTCACGTTCGGTTTCCACGTAGGTGGAGCGCATGATGGTCTAGACCTGCCTGTTTAGTTACGTCTGTTAGACTGTGGTGAAACTTTTTGTGTCGGTAAGCAGTATTTAGTATTTCGTTACAGAAGGGTACAGCACTACATAGTGTGTTTGAACTGAAACGTTTCCTTATGGCTACCTCTGCTCCTACACGTCGAAAGTGCGAAAACAGCCCCGTTTTGTTATATATGTGGCAGTTTTACCATACCTAGTCAAAGGACAAACATCAGTACATTTGTCAGACGAGCATATTATGCCTATTTTAAAGTGAAACTTGGGGATAAAGATTAAGCATGGGCACCTCATAAAGTGTGTTGAGGGTTTACGGATGTGGACCAAGGGAACGCGTGCTAAGCTTCCATTTGCCCAAAGATCAATTTAGTAATTGATACTTTTGTATAGTGAAAATATCGGGTTATAACAAGAAAAACAAATGTAAAATAGAGTATCCTAGTTTACCGTTAGCTATACGCCCAGTACCGCATTCAGCCGAAGTCCCCGTGCCAGTTTTCAATGAATTTCCCTCTTTGGAAGAAGGGGAATACGGAAATGGTGCAGATGAGTAATGCTCAGCAGGGTGAGTGGTGAGATTTGAGGGTCATGGAAGCAAGGTATCAAGTTAGATGGGACGTACATATGATGGCTGACTATTGTTGGAGCATCAAGCGCGAATCTACACAAACTAAACACTCCTGAAAAAGTTACAAACGCAAATTTTTATCTTAATTTTTAAGTACTGTTCATTAATTAAACAATTTTATATGTATGAACTCGATTTAACTTACATCAAATGTTTTGTAAACTGTATATTTGATACGTTTTTACTTTATATTCTTTTAAATGCATAATTTTTATGATTTCTGAGAATATCCTTTAATTTTAAAAGTTGACGTGATAGACAAAAACTGATGTTATTCTCAGATTCAGACGCCAAGAATTAGTGAAAAAACAGTGTCAGATCTAACTCAACAAAAAATGTGTTCCCCAGTGTTATATTATTTTTTTAAATTGTTCAGATTTTTCTTTCATATTCTGTAATGTAATGAAAATTTTGATTAGTATTAAAATTTTAAAAAAATGATGACCCTAATCATAAATCCC